>QLOI01001486.1:0-32154 GCA_003313605.1 Tuber umbilicatum
CCTCCAGGGCTTCCGATATACATTACTTACCTACCACCGTAGGCTTATAAGGATCGGTGGTGTATGCGTTCGAGAATCACTTCTCGTGTAACCATTCGATCGCCCCATGCCCCCTCATATATCCTGCGAACAGCTTCCGGTGGGAAGGACGGCGACAACGTATACGGTATTACGCCGCCGTCTTTAATCATAGACTTTTACTAGTAAATCAGCAACTTCCCTATAGTTGGCCCATGACGCGCTGTCTGTACATCGGGGCCAGAGGGGGGTGTTGGACTCAGATTTCTCAATGTTTGCCCAAGGCAAGATTTTCTCCGGTTCGTAGCCCAACAACGGATTACCCGATTGAGCCCAAATTCGAACCTCCTATATAATCTTGCGTAACAAACAATCCTATGATTTTTCCCGAAACTTCGCGTAACCTTTTACGCTCAAGGTAGGTTAACTTCTGTACAAAAGTAGGGTAACCTGTTCACCAAGGTAGGGTAACTATACTCCCTAAGGTAGGGTAACTACCTGCCTTTGGTAGGGTAACTCGCTGGAACTCTCGGAGACCTTCCGAACTCGCAGCGTAGACTTCCCTACCTACCCGGTATATCTTTTCTTGTTCGCAGTCTAAGCATTACCATTTGCTTAGTCCACATGGTAATCCTTTGACAGAGTTTCCTGACTAGCCTAACCGTAACCCTTCCGGGCTCCGGCATGGGATAAGACTAAGTCTACTGTAAGATCTAGCAGGGTCGTTACAGTCGTATCCATTGCAGGTACCCACCATGTCGCCGAGAGGCAGGTAGGCACATTGGGAATGCCGCCCGCCAACGCAATCAAGTCGCCAGCGAAGGCACTCAAGTCGCCGGCGAAGGGAGTCAGGACGTCGAGGTTATCGCGAGTCGACCAGACCTAGAGGCGCCTATCGGTGTGAGTCGTACACTGCCGGAAGAAGAGACTCCACATTCCATATGGTCAATATTAGAGAGTCTACCCACTTTGCTTCCGCCTTCTCCACACAACTACCGGCAGCGCAAACGCCCTGCCATGTCAGACGGCCAGGATGCCATAGAATTAGAGCCAAAGAGGACGCGTATTGAGCCCTCAAACGAAGCGTCCCAGGCCTTGCCGATTGAGGCAAAGAACATCCAAAATGATGCTGACGAAAGTAATCAAGACGCCGGGGATACCGCGGCACCACCCACATTGCTTCTGCCTCCTTCAGACAACTACCAACAGTGCAAACGCCACGCTATATCAGACGGCCAAGATGCCGTAGAATCAGAACCAAAGAGGACGCGTATTGAGCCAGCAAACGAAGGGTCCCAGGCCTTGCCGATAGAGGCAAAGGACATTCAAAACGATGCTAACGAAGGCAATCAAGTCGCCGGGGATATCGCGGCTCCGTCAGAACCAAACACTCCAAACACACCTATACCCATCCGTGTGTATCGATCCCGCAGGGTCAAGTTACCCACACAAGCCCCCGCCCCGCCCATTATGAGTTAATTTTCCGGTTTCGATGTCCAGTATTCTGCACCTCGTTTTGTCCCACCAATCTTCAAGACGGCTTCCTCAGGCGTCTAAGCATGGGGATGAGTCGCGCATCCGCTTTTTCGTATTTACTTCATTTGTTTTGTTTCGCCGTCCCGGATTCTTGCAGTTTTATCTTCCACGAGTGTTCGCGACGCCGTAGACGTCAGAGGATAGGGTTGATTCGCGCATCCGCTTTTCCCTACTTTCGTAGATTCTTTTTGCCTGGCAGTCTCTTTTTCTTCCTGTGGTATCGCGCCCTGCGTCCATTGTCTCTGTTGCTTTGGTTCCTTACGTATGCTATGATAGTTTTGAATTGGAATGTTTTGCCACAATTGACATGGGGCCGAGATCCAGGGCGCAGGGGTTAGGGCTGACGTCCGTGCGGGAATAGAAAGCGCTAACCAACCTAAGTCCTGTACACGACTGTACGTCACCTGGCGTCGAACTGCGTGTTGTCACCCGGAGGCTTCTTTTATAAACACAAGAATAGATAGCAATTGACTGCGAGTACTAGCTACGATAACGTTAAGATTAATAGAACCGTAACCCTCAGACTCTGCGCTACTACCTGGCGCCCATTTCATCGCGAACGGTGGCCGGATGGAGAAGCTTCAGGGGTTGTTTGCTGTACACGATAAAATCCCCTTTGAGTCCAACAGACTCGAAGGGTTGTTTGTTTGTACGCAGCGCAAACTCATACGGACGTCGGATCTAGGGCACACTGCGTTGTCTATAAAATGGTTCCTCCGCGCCCGTTGGGAAACCTAGATTCAGCGCCTAGGTCCTCATCCTTTCTGCCTCTCACAGCGATACCACATCGGAGCTTCTGGCATCCTCCCTGCTCTCATATAACCCCTCCGCCTCTCTCTTCAGTTCCCTCCACCCCCGGCATCTACACACACTATCCACCAAACACAACCCTCGCCATTTGACCTCTTCCTCTTTCAATTTCTTCTATTCACATACTCGCCTACAAATCCGGCACGTCCCGATACACAAAATGCCCCCAAGAGACACACCGCAAACCCCACACGAGGGCAACAAGTATGGATACCCCATCTGGTAGCACATATACATGAGATGTTAATCGTGATAGTATCAATAGGTGTCCCGCCCGTGCTAGTGAGGCCGATGATCAATCTAGGGGGAAACATCGCAAAGTACCACCGCGAGCTGCGTCAACAGCGACGGCCAAAAAAGCGTAACTAAACAGCTTGAACACGCCCTTATGTATGTGTTTGGCCGTGGCGCTCAAATATTCTCCAAATGCCACCGTCGCAAGCACCGCTCCAACCAGAAACCTCCGTTCGAACCTGACGTACCGGACTCGGTGTAAGTTAGTTCCGGCCGTGGGGACTTAGTACTGAAATGTCAGAACTGACTCCTAATGCGCAATCAGTGGCCGTTTTGGAGACATCTCCTATGCGAAAAGTTGGTGTGGCTTCAAGGATCCCCGCAAGAGCAGCGCCGCATACATGGCCTGGCGAGATCAAATCAAGAACTACTTGAAGTCCTTGAAACTTGAACCTATGACTATGACCAGTGCGCAATGGGACGGGGCCCTAGCTTACGCCCGCTCTGTATCACCCCTGCGCGAACAGTACCATAAAATTGAAACCTCACACCGCTCCACCGACGTTGCCGAGCTTAGGCGTCAGATCGCGGCCCTCATTAAAGATACGTACAAAAGATTACAGGTGACTGACCTGCGCCGCCAAGCGGCTTTTCAACTTCCCCGATTTCGATAAGCAATTTGGTGAGGGTTTCTAATCCTGGCTTTCCTAAATGTACTAATAGACCTAGAAGTACCTGTTACCGATTGGAATTCACCATACTGCCCACGGGCTGTCCGTATTCACATTGTGCGCCGAACTGGCACTACCCAAGGAGATCACGCCTACCGGAGCCATCTTTGGCACCCCGGCGATATCGATCCTGAGGTCACCTGGGGCGTCCTGGACTCACCAGACGTCAAATCCTTGATCCTGATGGTGAAAGCACAACGCGCCGCGAAGCGCATCGCATGCCCTCGATATTTGATTGGAGCGACTGCACGTGGCTCCCTTTTGCTTAACAGTCCTGCTCGCCCAGATAAACCCCTCACGCTACCAGACGTCATTTTTTTATACTCCGATGATGACCTCTGTGCCTGGCTCCTTTCTACCGAGAGCAAAGAGCCTCTCGATCTTCTTGTTATCGAGCCTCGCCAGGGCCAGGAGGGCCTCTGGGACTCGACGCCAGAGCCTGTGAACGGGAGAAATCCGTTCTTCAAACGCCGGTTATGGGATCGTTGGGGCGTCAGAGACGACGATAGCGCATTGTTCACGAGCGATAGCAAGTGCGAGGATATCTCCGACGTGGAGGAGTCTCCTCAGGATGTCGATGCGCCGATAGATAAGGATGGGAGCGGAATTACGATCTCGGATGATGAATATGTATGTATTATTCTGCCAACGCCGGCAGGCGCAACGTGCTGTAAGTTCAGCAGCTAATCAATCACATAGAGCCACAAAACGGATACTGAGTCTTCCGAAAGCTATTCGGATACAATACATTCACCCTCACCCCCACCTCGGGCATCAAGAAAAACTCACCAGACGCCCCGCGAATCCTCTGGGCCATCTAGGCCATCGAAGACCACAGTTCCGTGGAAACAGTATGCCCCAGCAGGGGCAAAACCCACCATAACCTATTCCAGCCACCGACGATCTTTGCTCCCTACCGATGAGAACCGACCGCTAGCCACAGTGGAGGAAACCCTCGAACATGGGTCATCGAGTCGTCATGAAACCCAAAGGCGACCACGGGTTCGAAGCATATCTCTCGACTCAAGAGCACCAACAGCATCAAGCGTCACAGAGCTAAGTCTGGACGAACCGAGAAGGAAGATCGCGCAACTTGTTGCCAGTGGGCAAGACAAGTGGCTGGAGGAATTGCTTGGTGACATCGCTCCTGCTCAGGGTCTTGCGCCACAACGAGGTACCGGCGGACAAACCCCGCCAGGCCCAGCAGGAGCTCTTGACGGCGCCCAAGATGCTGACGACCCTCTCGCCGCACCCAACATCCTTTCTCCTTCCGGTGACATCCCTTTCCCGGTCTCGCCAAGCCCATCTTCCAACGCTGTTCTGGAATCTGCGGCCGGGCAGCCCAAGGACGCACCCAGCGGCAAAGCGCAGAATACTACTATCAAGGCCAAAGGGAAATGGAAAGGTAAAAAGGGCAAAGCGAAGGGCAAAGGGAAGGCACCACAAACTCGCCACATAGACGGGCATCTGGCATCCCCTACACCAAGCGCCCCCCAAAGGAGCCTGAGGGCACGGCTTCTAGTTGACAAATGAGATTGTCGCAGTTGCTGTTGGTTTTCATTTGTTGCTCTGGGTTTCTATTTTTTTTTCTTTTTCACCTACCCCCTTTGCCCGTGCTGTAGCTCTTTCGGTTTTTTTCCCCTCGACATCCTTTACCGTGACGCTGGCGCTGGGTCCGTCTCGTTCGGGCTCCGGGGACTACTAATGTCGGACGGCGCCCTGTGGACAAATGAGATCGCCACTTTTGTTCCGAGTTTTCTTTTGTTTCTCTTTTCTTTCCTTTTCTTTACTGGCATTCTTACCCTGGGACCTCGGTCTTTTCTTACAATATCATTACTTTTGCTCTGACGCTCGGTCAGTCTCGTCTGTTCGGGCGCAGCGCCGCACGACGCCCTGCAGACAAACGAGATTGCTGTTCCCACTTTGGGTTTACTTCCTCTTTTCGCACCAGGCCATTGAGTTGCGTCCGTGTTTCTTTTTTTTTCCGTGTTGCGTTCATTTCGTTGGTGGTCTGGGGTACGGTACGTGGGTTGGATATGATTGAGGCGTCGCACCCTTACCTATTTGTGCTAGATTTAGTGTAGATCTTCAGCCACTTTCATTTCCTTTACTCGAGTACTTTCGTTTCGTCGCGTTCCTAGGTTTTCACCAGGATCCCTTACGCCGTGCTGATAGCTCTGATACTACATAGTAGTCTGGGAAAGTCCAGTTCATACACAAAGTCGAACGCTTTCGCATACACAAAGATTGAGATCTATTATGAGTGACAACCCATTATTACGGGCCCTACAGTATGACCCCATTACAAAAGTATACGGACACCCCGCCCTTTAGAAACGTGACATGGGTGCCAAGATGTCGCGATACTTTTCGAATCAGCTAGTATAGGACACGGCGCATTTTAAAGATTCGTACAAGAGAGCTTGTTGCCCTGATCATTAAGAACTGGGGCTGCGGTGGGCGGCGATGCATGATTCCCAAGAATATTGCCGATAACTTCACGGCATGCTAAATCACCTGTATTTCTGCATTCACCCTCCGTGGTTCTCTTGGAGACATCCGCCATCCCTGGGCTGGATATTAGACTTGGTTGTCTAAGCTGCATTGGGGCGTTCCAGCCATCTTGTCCTGAGACTACTGACCCCAGCCTACGATTTAGCGTTACTAGGTTCCTCTCAGTTTCCCTGTTCAGGCATCCCCACTCCCTTGACTTTCACAGAGTCGCATTCCCAACATAAGGATGCCGCGCGTCAAGATTCTAGTAGCCTCTTATGCCCATTATTCTAGCACTGACGCCTAGCAGGGCATCCGTGGTAACGTTTTCCTGCGCATAAATTTTCGATTTACTCCGTGTGACAATCTGTGATCTTGCGTCCGTAGCGGCGACCTCACGGTTCTCTTGATACTTTGTGTATTAGATTTTCCCACGCCTCGGTAATTTCACTGGCGACCCTACCTAGCACGGGCATAGGGTCTGGTTTTCCTAAGAGCATTGGGGCGTCTACCGGTAGTAGTTCTGCTGAGAGATCCTGGTAGTCTGTGTTATCCTTACCGGTTAGGGCTAGAATTGTCTTAGGCCCCCTTGTTTTTCAGCTCCTCTTATTTGCTCGACGTTCATTTCGTCGCATTTCTTGGTTTTTGCGAGGACCCCTTGCGTCGAGTCTGAGGTTGTTAAAAGCCAAGGACAGTCCCCTATCTTGATCTAGACATCAGTTTAAACGAACAAACGCGTCTCTACTTCTATTTTATTCCGAGTGACAGTCTATGATGACGTGTACCTGAGCCTAGCCCTACCTGCAAGTTATAAGACACGACGCGTCATAGGATATCTCCATAAACACAGCTCCGTTTTCGAGACTCACGAAACGCCACCAAATTCTGAGTTGAGTCTCTCCTTGACCTACACAATGATATAGTTTATGCTAAATTTACTAGTACACGATGCCCAGGCAGACACAAGCACGAAGTCAGCCAGTGCCCCAGGTAGGCAACCGCAGCGGACGCCGACGCGACAATGGGCCCAGATCAGAAAAGGCAAAGTCCCAATCCCAACGCGCTAGTGCTTCTATGGCATCGTATTCGAGCCAGATTTCATCGCGTCGGAATTCCACTCCCCCGGCAAGTACAAGTCCCGATCGTGGAAGGCGGGCAAAGCACGCCAGGAAGAATACTGCTCATAATACGGCGTATACGGAGTTAGAAACAGAGCCCGATGGGCAGGGGCACCTTGAAATGGTGCATTTATCGGATGACAGCCAAGATGAGTATCAAGACTCAAGGGCATCTGCTGGGACTGAAAGCGAGGGAGAGATCGATCCGGCAGAAACTGATATCACGGATTCAACGGGAACTCTATAGCGCCAGTCATCACAGGCAGCCATGAGCCGCGCGGGACGACTGGGGGGACTTGTTACCGTTTCCACCATATCTGCACCACGGGAGACACCTCCTACCCGTCCGACGCCTGCGTCGCGGATCATCCGCAGTAGGGTATACAGCCCTCCAGCCTTTGTGTCCTCATCGCCACTGGGGCGTAGGAATGTTTTGACCCCGACTATCAGAAGCTCGAGTCCTGGACATAATCAAGAATCATCACCAGGGCAAGATAATCTTTCGTCAGGAGTGAAGAGTAGGCGGAGTACAGCTGTTGGAGGGGAGAAGGACTTATTAGATCCTGCGAAGGCTTTGATAATGAGGTACACACTTTTTCATAACCCTTTGCCGAATACATCGACTTTGAACGCCAAAGTGCGTAGCGTCTGGGCTGTGGCGCTCGGGGGTGGAAGGGGTGCCGGTTGCATAGAGCCCTCGGAGGAAACCATTAACACTGTAAGTCAGATACAAAGGATGGACAACGGCTCAGCTAGCACTAATTACTCAAGATTCGGCAAAAACATTCGTCTGTACGATCACAGTCCGTCTACGACATCAAGAAAAATATTTTGAGATTATGCGGACTCACGTCGAATACGACGGGAGCTGTGCGAGATCCCACGACGGTCAAACGCCGGGTGGAATATCTACTCAATGGTGACAGATTTATGTGTGACCCAAGTGGGTATAAGGTTTGTCCAGGATACTCTATAAGCGCACAGTCTCAATAGATTAATTCGACGTAGGACCTGAGCCTACGGTTTCTGGCGCCCCAGATCCCTGATGCAATCTATAGTAAATACTTCACGGGAAAGAAAATGGAGGGCATGGCGGATCCGGAGTTTATATCGTTGATCAACGGTAAAGTGATCTGCGTGACATGTGCAATCCTCTGCCATACACTTATGGCGTGGCAGACTGGGATCTACCAGGATCCTCCTGACTTCCAGGGGGACCATGCAGGAGGTAAGGTTTCCCAGTACACAATGCCTATCACGGGGTGTTAGCTATCAGTGCGCTGACCTTTTACCCAACGTCCCAGACCTGTTGGCACGGCAGGAGGAGACATGGCGGAATTTCGAAGAAGACGTGCAGATGGGGGTCATAGAGGATATAAGTAGAGCAATCATGGCAAGGGTACAACAAAATCACAAAGTTGTGAAAGTCTGGAGAGAGGGATATCAGGACGACATGGAGAAGGTAAGTAGGGAACTGGCGAGGAGGAAGGCAATGCAATCCTCCGGACGATCTGGAAACGTTGGTCAGGGTGGGGTGGGCGTACGGGGGGTGCACCCGGTTAGATGCCTGACTGCGGGAAATTTTCAATCGCAGGAGACGGGGGATAGTTTAGATTTGGGCGAGACAGCGATAGACCCTGAACTAAGGTTTCTGGGGAGTAGTCCTCCACACGTCGAACATCCGTATGGTATTTCGTCTCTTCTCGCGGCAGAAAACATGAGAAGCCCAACTCCGTCGGGTAGGTTGTCACTCAGTCTGGACGATTCACAAGACGCCCAAGGGCTTTTCAACCCGACCAGCGATCCATTGCAGGACGGCATGGATGAGGGGGAGGCAGCGACCAGTGAAAATCTGGCTCAGGATTGAAAATTGTTACGGCGGGTCAAGCGCCCTGTTTTCGACATTGAATGTGGGAGGCTATCATTGTAGACAGTAGAAGTTGGGATGTACTAGAGTAATAGTAGGCTTAATAGTAATGGTAATAATACAATATTTGGAATTTTAAACTAGAGTTCTAGTGATCAAGGGCGGAGCCACTTGGATCATCAGGGGCACAGATGACGACTCGGAGGATAGAGCGGAAAATACAGATATGAGGGCGACGTCCGGGCAACATCCGGCGAAAGGGGAGGCGAGGAAGGGAGAGTATCTAGAATCTGGAGGAAAATAAGGAGTGTTGGGGGAGTGTCGGGAATAGAGGGTAAGGCATCAGAAGAACGTCCGGAAGATTAAGGTTATATGAACTATGATCTTGAAGGTACTGGACGTATGGTGAAGATTCGGGAGGCAACGCCAGCATGGGAAGGGGCGTCAGGATATGTGAGAGCAAAGCGGAGAGATCACGGGAGTATGGAGTAAATCAAGGAGAAACTTAGGTGTTAGGTTAGCCGAGAGGGCAGCGCCACGACAGGAGTGCCAGGAACCAGGGTGTAGAATGGCGCAGAGGAGTCAGATCAGACGTCGCGAGGCGGGGGGGGAGAAGGCAGGAGGTGACCGGGATACCCAAGGGGCAAATCAGAGGCGCTCAGGATATCGGTTCTACGAACGGGACCAAGCCAGGATGCAAGGGCGGAGGGTCGGGGACGCCAGGGTTGGGGGCTGCACGGGACGCAGAATCAGGACGCAACGACGGCATGTCGTTGCGTCCTGATTCGCAATCTGTCTTTCGTGCATCCTGTGCGTCCGATGCACGGGACGCACAGGATCCAAACCAAAGTTTTTGCTGATGCTCTGTTAGCTATATCTTACTTAAAGTCACACACTTTAAGATTAGAGTATAGCTATGATTAACCCTTACCAAAACGCTCCCACAGCAGTGTTCTTCAAAATACTAGGAGATGCATTACAATCAGTGTTGCAAGATTATTTGTAGAGACACTAGATGAAGAAACTCATGTAATTAAAATAGCACTCTCTTGACTAGCAGAAGAGCCAGACTTTGAAGCGATGCAGATTCAGGAATAAACTTGGTTGAACAGCAATCTCTTGTTTTGCTTTTGTTCCCAGGTCTTGTATCTCACTATAGATCAGGTTCCTCAGCCTACTTTACTACTTAGTCTCCCTTATACCTTGGCGATAGCTGGTCTACCACTTTACTCCAATGCATACAATGCACACTGGCTACCGCTTGTTACGAGCACTTAGTAATTCAATCAATCAGAAGTCAGTATTTGGATTCCATAGGCAATACTATTTGATCAATTTAAAATGTAACAAAATTACCACTAAGATTGCATGTTAAGATAATATATTCTTAATTGATTTAATAAAATTTCTAAAACCCTCTAATATTTATCATGTTGTTTAGAGGCTTTTGAATTGTGCTAGGTTCTGAAAGGTATTATGCTATAAGTGATGGTTGATGGAAAATACACCCTGTATTTAATAAATAATAGATAAAACTGTTTTATCTAATATAGTAAATTGGTACAAGGGGGGAAAGTCTTTTACAATCCTAAAATATACTGCTGAGGGTTCTGTGATGTATTTAAATTTATTGTCCAATAATTGAAATTTTTATTATAGTTATAGCTAGTAATTGTGATCAACTTGGTATGTAGATATGGATTTTGGAGAGGTTGCTTAATTAGTATTTCATAAATACTTTTGATGGAGTACTGTGTAGTTAACATAACAATTATTATCTAGGTCGTAAGTCTTGCTTGAAGAAACTCCAGATATGAGAATTTATTGAACAGGACAATTTTCAATATAAAATTGTTATTTTACCAACACTTTTTTGAGGATACTTTACTAGACATAAATAGAAAATAATAAGTGATGTACTCATTCACCTTTCGTATTGGTAGAGAAACTAAGCTTAATTCTCACTTCTGTGTAATGTTCTTGTATTATTTTATTTATTTATTTCAGCTAAATACTTTACAAAGAGTAATAGTCAGTTCCAACTCTGTTTTAAAGTAATTAATTGAATTGGAAACCTATTTCAACTTGATGAACAGGGTAGATGTTTAAGAGATTTCCTTTTGTTTATATATCATTAAGATCTGATTTTGCTATATTTATTGAAGTTATGTGAAGGGTTGAAGATACCGACTCATTCAATAGTCCTATATAATAAAAAAGTAATTTAAATCACTTAATAGTAAAAACCAGTTAAATTAATACTTCTAGTAATATCTATGAATGACTATATGAAACGCTTACTATAGCTACTTGTAATAGTACTTGCTTATGCAAGTTACAATAATGTAACATAACTCAGACTAGGTTCATATGACATAGCCCCCAGTATTATATTTGAACAAGTTATAGGATCTTCGTTTTATTGAAATGTGAATGGTATGATCTTAATAACTCTGGATGGGAATAGGAGCACAATATGAATTATATACTATGGGCACACTTAACGAGGAAGAGGTGGATGATATAAAGAAAGATTGATAGTAGTTCTTTTCCTTACAACTCTTAAGCGGGGTGGTGGGCAGTAACCCCTATATATATACAGGTGTGTATAATCCATATGACCCTTGGTAACTAAGAGAAACATAGGAAAACCGTAGGTAGAACAAAAGTACAACCATGTTTGACCCTGAGAAACTAGGCAATATAATCTCATAAAACAAATGTGGTTGTGGGTGGTGTGAAAAATATGCAAGGATATTATAAATCTGATGACCAAGAGTGATGCATAAAATATTCATAAGTAACTGGAATATATTCAGTACTATAAGAAAACATATGGAATAACTTGTGATCAGTATCAGGAAATATTAAAGAAATAGGTAATAAGTGTTCTAGCTGTAGTAATGTCTGCAGTGTATAGGTTTAGCTGAGAAATAAGCTAAGTATGAAAATATACGCTATTTTTTTTATGCTTACTTAATTCAGGTTTATTTTTTGTTTAAGCGGTACAAGAAACAGACATACACAGTGCTAGCTAAGATGGCAGAATAACCCCCACCCCAGACCGGGATCACAACAGCCAAGCAGAAAACCGCTAGGCGACGCACAGCAGATGGGTGGAAAAACAGCTCCTGTCACACATCCATCCCGTATACAGACGAACCAAAAACCCCGGCAGACAAGCAACATAAAGAAATTGCCCAACAACAGTGAACCAACACCAAAGAAAACTAAGCATCATAAGGAAGAACTACCTCTCAACCAAAATACAACCACTTAACCTAAGGCGATGAGCGCGCAAAGGGCCCAGAACGCCAAACCATAGCCACCTATGACAACTTCCCTTGGGAAGAAGACCAAAATAGCGTGGGTAAAGATGTAATGTGGAGCAATTGTACTGCTGAACCAGCAAGGTCGGCAAGAAACTAGAGGGGAGGAACGCCAATCCGCCCAAGTATTGCAACCGTGGAGAGTGTGTGGTACCAGTGGGATATCCCCAGGGGTACTCCGGAAACGAACGACAGTAGAGGCAGTGAGGTGCCAGCTGTGGGCAGTAAGGTGCCAGTTAGGGATAGTGGAGCAGTAGGGTGCCAGCCAAGGAGACAAGTGATAGCACCGTGTGCCATCAGGTGGAGAGGAATGGTAGTAGGGTACCAGCCGATCCAACCGTGGTTGGGAGAGAGGAGAGTTCATCCAGAAGACCACACAACTGTCGGAATCGTGTTTGTGTCTGTACTTGGTCGTCTCCAGTATCAATACAGCTGGTGTCTTACCACGTCTCTCTTGTAGTTCCTTTATTCTCTAGGAGATAGCGTCACTTAGTGGATGGGATACTACCACCATGCTGTAAAGATGGGAGGGTGGGGAAATCCACTGAAGCCAGTTAGAGAGCCAGACCCTACTAGACCCTGAGGCTAGAGGGAAAGGAAATCCTAAGATTCCTTATGGCGAAGTGTAATCCTAGCCGTCTGTTGAGTGGAAAACTGTAAAAAACGACTGTGCAAATGCTAAGCGAGGTGCCGAGCAAAGCGGTGTAAGGTGAGGAAGGCCAGCATCGTGAGGAGTGCTGGCAGGGAGGATGGGAGGCAACAAGGGCATCTAGGGGCCTGAAAGCCCCAGAGGGAGTCGGTAGTGGGTGGCCCGATAGCCAGAAGAAATGGAAATGATAAATTCCTCCACCCCCGGGAAGGGGAGAGAAGAGGGGAAAAGAGGTGATAGTTCTCTCGGTATTGAGGTGTTCCCAATTAGGATATAATTTCTAGCGAGAGGAAAATAGAAGTCACAGAGGATGTGCAAATATACACTATTATCATGTGAAATATAAATATAAAATGATTAAAGAATTTCAACCCCGTTAAAATAAAAAACAAAAACTAAAAATATTCTAACACAGACTCAGTGTAGGATTAGTGTTGGTTACGGGACCTCCGGGGGCCTGAACAATGCGGGCCCATGGCGGAAATCCACGCAACGGCCCGCTCCCCGGCCCACAACGGGGGTGTTCTAGGGAGCCTTTTTGGCCCCTGCTCCTGGTCAAGGCACACCCTCGGTCATTCCCTAGGCGGGCCCCCGCCATTTTTTGCTGGTGGAGTGGGGTTGAGGAGGCCTCCTAGAGGCCAGGCGGGGCGGGGGGGGAGGAAAAAATATAGGCCCCGGGCCGTGTAAGGGCGGGGCCTCCGTGAGCAAAACCCGCCTTGCCCCACCCTGTAATGAACACTATTTTCTTTTTTATTCTTTTTTTTATCATATGTTTATTGATTCTGGCCCAAAAACGTACATGCATCCTGCGCTATGGCATACAAAATGCCTTAATTCCAACGCAATAACAAAGGAAACAACAAAACTCAAATAGCGCAACCAATCCTGCAAAGCGGGAAAACAAAATCCCTTGTATCGCCAACGATGACTAACGTAAATAGTAAAGTAACCTCAAACCAAAACAACAGCCCAGTCCAAGGAGAGTCATAAGTAAAGAAACCCATCATCATAATCACCACCCAAAGCCGACGCCATGGGCATCCAAAAATATTAACAGCAAGCAAGTAAAGACAAATCGGAAAAATAAACCCTCACGGCCTCAGGAAGAGGAGGCAGGGGAGGGGGATAGGGGCACCGGCGTGCCAGGCGGAGACGACGCAAGTGGAGAGGCAGGGATCACTGGAGGCATGCTGGGCGGGAAACCAGAGGCCGCGGCGGAAACGTATCGGGCTAAGTTGATAATAAGGGGGGCCGAGGACCAAACGGGGACTTCAGGCGCCAGACTGGAGATACCCTGAAGGTGGGATGCTCTTACCGGGACCTTAGCCGGGCAGTGAAGGATAGCGTAATCAAAGGTCTTATCTGTTTGCTCGCAGAAGGGGCACAGGGTGGAGGCGTCACAGTTGGACCAAGAGGTGTGAGCAGTCAGGTAGCTCTTGCCGCCCCTCATCTGATTAAGACGGCCAACTGAGAACTTGGGCAACCCCTTGAAGGCGTGAGGAGTATAGGAAGGAGGAAACTTATATCAGGAGGAGGAGCGGCGGGGGAGCCCAGGAAGTGAAGGTGGAGGTGACAACCCTAGACTTAAGGGAGCCATACGGTGGGGCACCCGCCGGGTCCTACGTGTGGGGAAGTAGTAGGTGAGGTGAGCCCAGGGGGAGTCTGTTGGGCAGAAGGTTCTTGTTAGAGAAGGAGATGGCGTCGAGAAGGAGGTGGCGACGGAAAGGAGAGGGGCGAGTGGACCAGAGGCGGGGACGGTATGAACCACGTAGAGGGGCCAGGAGGTGACGGTGTGAGGGGGCGCGCCAGGAGTCCCAAGTGGGGACACGCGGATCGAGGCGGGCAGACGCAGGGTTGACATGGGGCGGGGAGCAAAGTAGCCGAGGGGCAGCTAGCTTTCTTTTATGCTGCCATGCCAGGGAGATCGGGGGGAGGGAAGCCTCAAGGTAGAGAATAGCGGGGGCGGTAGTCCTGAAACAATTGTTGATCCATCGAAGGACCTCGTGCCAGAAGGAGTCAAGTTTGCGGAGGATGGTGGTGTTGGGGATAAGGAGGTCAGCGTCATTGGTGAGGACAGGGAAGAGGAGCACAATAGCAAGTTTCCGACAACACCAGGGGGAAAGGCCTTGCCCAGCGGGGCTGAGCCGCTTGACAAGTGCGAAGGAAGCCCAGGCCAGGGCCAGGCGGCGGTGGAAGTGTGCGGAGGTTTCCAAGGAGGGAGTGAGCCAGTAGCCAAGCCAACGCAGCTCTGCGGTTGGACTGAACAGAAGAGAGTTGATTGAAATTGGGGCATGGCAGACGGGATTACGGTCCCTGGACGTGCGCCACTGGATAAGCTCAGTTTTGGGAACCGAGAAGGAGACTCCCACGGGGGCTGCACGATTGTTGAGAGTGAGGAAGACGTGCTGTAAGAGCCTGATGTTGGAGTGGTAAGAGGAGGAGCCCACCGTGATGGAGAAATCATCGACATAGGAAATAACAATACCAAGGTGGATGGAGATGTGAAGGCGAGAAACATAAATAACGAACAGAAGAGGGGAAATTGGGGAGCCCTGGGGGGTTCCAATAGACACGGGTGAGAATATCCCGGGAGCGCCTTGGAAAACGAGACAGCACTGGCGGGAGGTGAGAAATGATGAGATCCAGGAGACCATGTATTTAGGGGTGGAGAATCAGCGGAGCATAGTGCGGAGTTGGCTGGAGTTGACGTTGTCGAACCCACCTTTTATGTCGAGGAAGAGTGAGGAGACCTTAAGGCCGGTGGTCTGGAGGAGGCGGACTTCGTGTTGGAGGGTGGATACTACGTCATAGCAGCTGAGCCCAGCCAGCGAGCCACATTGGTGGAGGTTGAGGAAAGGGGTAGAGCGCGAGAAGGCTGCAAGGCGGTACGCCACGATTCTTTCCAAAATCTTCGAGACCGTTTCCAAGAGGACGATGATGCGGAATGAAGCCGGGGTGGAATAATCAGACTTGGCCGGTTTGTGGAGGACTATGCCGTTTGCCTTCTTTAGGGAGGAGGGGTGAAAGCCATGCAGGAGGAGGGGGGTGAGAAGCGATGGGAGGAGGCCCTTGTTGGCCCGGTGGATATTTTTCCAGACCCCATACGGGATTGTATCGGGGCCAGGGGCAGACGAGGAGGAGGAAGGGCGGAGGATGAACGAGACTTCTTCCTGAGTGACTGGGGGGACGTCAGGTAGGGGAGGGAGAAGGACAGAAGGAGGAGGAGGAGGTGGCGGAAGGGGGACCGTAACGAACACTATTTTTATTTTTTTTATTTTTCTCAGTTTTTCATTTGATTTAAGCGGTACAAAGAAGGAATGTGCAGCTCGCGCTATGAAACCTCAAAAACCCTCACCTAGGCCAGGCTCTCCTGAGCTGTCAGAAAACCCTCTAGGGGTATAAAAACAAACCCCTGAGAGCCACCTCTCCCCAGTCACGGACCAATAAACCGCCACAAGAACGCCCTGAAATCCAAAAGAAACAACCCGACAGTGAACCCCTAAAACCCTACAAGTGAAAAACAACCCCCCAGATCCAACACTAGCTGCGTCCACGCCCTTGAACCAGAACTAGCCAGAACTAAGGGCCCCGGATGTACCGAAAAGGAGGTGCCAGGGGAAGGCAAGAGAGTAGTAGACCAATGCAGGAGGCAGAGGTGTGTGGCAGGTCGAATCAGGGACCTCAGCCCTCTTGGCAAGCAAGATGAGCAGCAGTATGATGCCAGCTGGGTGTGAGAATAGGCAGTAGGGTGCCAGCCAGTAGCAGTTGTTTAGGGTGCAAGCCAGGTGGAGGAGGAAGGTAGTAGGGTACCAGCCAGAGAATCCCAAGGCCAGGCAGGCCGGCGAAGGGAGGGAGGAACCATATAGAAGTGACGGACCAAGATAGAGGAGGAGGGGGGGCATTAGGGTGCCAGCCGATCCCATGGGGGAGAGGAGAGGAGGGGTAGACCCAGGCGTGACCCAACTATCGGAAACGTGTTCGTGTCCTGCCAGGCAGTTCCCAAGCACCCTCACACATCCAGGATTATTACCGCTTCTCTCATGTAGTCCCTTTATTCTCTGAGAGGAAGCGTCACTAAGTGGGAGGGATACCACCACCAGGATGTGTGAAGGGAAGGGAAGTGGCGAAATCGACCGTGGCCGGTTGGAAAAACCCCTGAGGGGATTCCCAGGTTTCCGCTTACCGCAAACTGTATTCCCAGCCGTCTGAAGAATCAAGAATGGGTATACCCGACCGTGCAAATGTTAAGCGAGCTGCCAAAGAAAAGCGGGGAAGTGAGGTAAAACAACATCCTGAGATGTTGAGATGGGGTAGGAGGAGCGGTCTTGAGGGTAGACCTCAAGAGAACACAGTAACGATGATGCCCGAAGGCAAGGAAGTGATAAAAGTGATGGCCAGCACCCCCCAAGGGGGAGGGTACTGGACCCGAAAAGTGGTGATAGTTTCTCTGGTGTTGAGTCGTTCCCAATTAGGAAGTAAATTTCAATGACCGGAGTTGTAACGGAGACTGAGGATGACCGTAACGAACACTATATAACATTAAATTGTCTACAGATTATTATTTAGATTGAACATATATTAAAAGAACTTTTCTTAGACTTTGTATAGCTAGTATTAATTTGTAAAAATTATCATAAAAGTCAAAAATGGATACTATTCTCAAATAGAAAAGAGATATTTTGTTGAAAACAACTTCTGCTTCATAACACCATTATTCTTTGAAAATAGGTTGTTGTCCTAGCATTAACAAACATATTGATGCATTCCACGCCATAACAAGCTCCCGGCATAGCGAGCCATCAACCCAAATTCTAGCCACCATTAAAGCTAAGACTGGAATTCAACCAATCACCCCGCTCAAACTTGCAGATGGCTCGCTATGCCGGGGGCTCGCTATCGCGTGGAATACATTCGGTTATATTAGACCAAATTGATTTGAAAATTTCCCTGTTGTACTAAAATTAATAGATGGCTGTAGTAGTAAGAGTGACAGATACATAAAACTTGAATACCATAATCAGATTGCTCTCCATCAGTCAATTCTTTGCAAGTTAGACATTATTCACATCATAATTAAATCATGGTTTTCATATTTATAGTAGTTATAAAGATTGTTAAACTATAATAAGTCTATATCTATCTCTACATCTGATAAGATTTTTAATTTTTTGAAAATACAGTTTTTATAGCATACTGTGTAGAGTCTAATTTAAAAATATCTAAATAGAGAAAAAAATTCTTTAGAAGCCGAAAAATTGTAACTTTTATAGCATACAGAGCCTAAACTATTTTCAACAATACTCAGCTGACAATCCAAGATTTTGTTATTGGTTTTATAGTTTAAAATACTACTCCTAACTAGGAGCCTGAGGTATAATATAACTAGGTCAAATATCTTAATAAAATATAATAATCTGAGAAGCAATGAACAGATTATTAATTCATTTAACTATAATGAAATTAAGATATAAAAAGTGGGTAAGTATAATAGGATAGTAGGAGATTATTATTAATGTCCTACCCTTTCTACTTAGTATTCAGAATTTATTCTATTGCTTTTACAATTCAATTTATTTAGAATACAGAGAGCAGAGCAGTACCTATGATCTTTTAAGATCCTTATTTCATACTACTAATAACCTGTTTCCAAAATACTTATTGTCAGTTTCAATCATACTACTATAATCTTCATAGTTGATAAGAGCTCTTACATTATTTTCTAATCCATCTTGAAGTTTATCTTGTATTGAACCATTCTCTAGACTCTTTTCATGTAGTTTATCAAGAAGAATGTTCCGTTCCTGTGCCTCTTTCTTAATGCCTTCTTTGTACTGATTCAGTATCTTTAGTCGTTGAGTATTGATTGCCTTAATCCGGTTTTGAATCTGATTCCAAAGTTGTAAAGTATGCTCACAACATTTCCAATCTGCAATATTATCATCAACAGATGTAATATAATCAGCTAGTGTACTATCTTCCTCATTTCTCCAGTCGAGATATTGTTCGAGTAATTCTAAGTTGTTATCTCTTTGATTTCTTATTTCTTCAGCCCTGTTATAAAGTTTTGATAATACTTTCTTATTGGCTTGAAGGAGTAACGTTAAGGTTTCATGTCCTAGTTCTATTTCCTCCAACCTCGCTTTCTTAATCATTATGCCCTAATAAAAGTTTAGTATAATATCATTAATCAGATCTTGGTATATGTTGTAGTATTACCTTTTGTGCAGGACTACCACCAATAGATTCATATATCTTAAAGGAATTGTCTAATTCAAACAAATTTTATATTAGCTGTTTTGTCTTTATAATCAAATATGGTAATAATACCATTTTCTAAGTCACTATAATATTTCCTACAAACATTCTGAAAATTGAATTAGTTTTACTTATACTAAAAAAGCTGTCAAGAAATTACCTGAGTTGTACTAAGAGTTCGATAAAAATGATGAGTAGATAAAGAATAACTATTAAGACTTTTATCCTTGTACTTTGCTGCTGTCTTACTGCTAAGCCTAAATGTAGTAGAATACTACTTAAAAGAAATAGGTTAGAATCACACTTTTATAATATTATTGTAACTGTCATAAGTGTTAGGAATAAAATATATTTAACATACCAGTAAGTTACTATACTGTATAAATGAGCCTTGAATCCTCATTGTTACTACTTAGATAAGTGTTATTAGTTTTTCTGAAGCAGTAGAAGATCAGTTTGATCAATCTAGTCAGAGTGTGTTTATGATAACTATTTAAGCTTCATGGTAGTGAAATAAGAGAAAGAGGTCTTAGAGCCAAGACTTTCCATATTCAGATTAGACCCAGAAAACTTTTCAATTATGATATTAATTAAATAGTATGATCGGTAATTACCCTTTTCAAAAGTATCCTGAAATGTCAATTATAGGCTGGGGAGGCTTGACACCTTACTAGCATCTACCGGAGAAATCTTATGAATTACCAATCAATGAAATTAGTAAACCAAAGGCCAGTGTAATTTTGTAATAAGATCATTATTTTAGCCCAAAACCTATGTTATTTAATTCACCCCTCCCTTTTACACCAAAAATGGCCAATTTTAAGCAATCACAACTCAACCAAGAACAACATAGAACTAACAAAATTGATACCATGATGTAGGAAGTTACCTGGAATTTCTGGGTAGATTTTTTCAGAATTTTCCAAAGAGGTTCAAGCAACGGATTTTGCACAAACCAGAGAAGGTTGAGCTCCACTCTCCTAGCCCTCTTCCTTCCCCCATCCTTCCTCACCTGGCGGAAAATTATCGTCGCGGGATCAGAAAACACACCCAATTCCTCCACCCAAGTCGACAAGACCCCAACCGTTTGCAATTCAACAATCAATCTATACTATGGGCGGTCTGTTGTCAACACAACGGTATGTTCTGGAAGGGCCGTTTGTGATTATTCGCGCCTCTGTCCACCAATGCCAGCTACTGTCCTTCTACCTGCTCCGGGAGTAGATACACTGAACGTGGTTGCAGTAGCAACACCGGGTCCGATAATATCACATTTTTACGCATAATTACCGGCTCCAGAAACACCATCTGTTTCCACCACAATGAGGACAAACCCACCCGAGAACTACGAGGAACTACGACAAAACATTCTGAGAACTATACAAGTACCCGCCCGGGTAGAGATACAGGTCACGCTATAATTACGTTCCCGAACCAGTGGAGAGAACCCTTACCCTGGTGACAGGACATCCAAAGCATAAGGAGTAATTGAGAAAAAAAAAGCAGGCGGCATCCTTCGGCTATCGGCAAATCTAGGTTGCAGAAATTCTGTCGTCGCTTCATTCCTAGTGGGGCATCTCGAGGCTTAAGCCAGGGCCGTTGTTGGGTGCATTTTTTTTTTAAGGACGATAGTGAGGAATAGAAGAGCGCAGCATTTGCTCTTCACGCCATTCTTCACCACCGCTTTGCGCAGAGACACCATCTCTCCAGTTATGCCGAAGGAGCCTTTGGCTGTACCGCTGAGAGCTTGTGGTTCGGTAGGGCAAGACATGGCAGGAGATCACTCGATGATGCCCGAGCTCGAATCCATACTAATCGTAAGTGGGCAAAAGCCTTATTTGTGTGGGCCGGCGGGAGTCTTGTCCAAACTATGAAATCCGGTTAGTTGGTTCTATGAGATACCCTTGGCTAATGACTCCTAATTGGAGAGATTAAACAGTGTCATAGAACCTACACGGATTGTCCTGCTCGCAAAGAAAGGAACTAAAGAATTAGAGGTCTTAGCTACAGGCAGATTTCAATTTATGGCTACAATGGATTCTGGCGGTGACTACGGCGGGGAGGAGCTTTCGCCGGCATTGCGAAATTAGTTTACTGAAATCTAGGCCGGGCAGTCGCGGGCAAGCGGGACAGGTTTAATCACCATATTCATCTTTAATGAACGTCACGGTATAAATTAGCCTGTAGTACGTGGTTAAGGAACGGAACTTTTGAACTCATGAGCGCGGGCGGACTATAAAGCTAGAATCGCCGCTCTCTAGAGATTTGGACGTCGAGATGGCCGAGTCAACAGCGAGGGAGCTGCACGCGAATTAACGAGCATAAGAGGGTTTGGGCAGAGACTGTTCCATAATCGGGATTTGTGCAGGGCTTGGTGAGGAAGACCCAGCGGTGCTTGTAGAGCGGAGGATTGGGTCATCCTCAAAGTACGGCTGAGTCTTTGCTGTATGCCCGCAATGTTAAGTGAATCATCGAATCGCCAGAGGATGACGTATCCTTTTCGAGGTGTGGAGGGCTCTGACCACGTACTATCTCGAACTGATGCTCTAGCTGAAACCCCCGGCATGGGGTAAAAGACGAACTTTCCGATAGAAAAGTATCTCGATTATATCTTTGGTCACAGGTGGGCAATCAGAGTTGGGCACCAGGATAAACGGGGGTTTTCGCAAATATTATGTTGACAAATGTTCTCTCCTGGGACAGGAATAGCTTCAAGATAAAGACCTATCTAGATATGCTACGGGATCGGGATTAGTGTTGTTCACGAGCCGGCTCGGCGTGTGGGACCCCAAGGCTCGGGTTTAGGGTGGCCACGATACCTCTAAATTTAATGGATGTTTTTATTATTATCTCGACCGCTTAGTGCCAAGACCCATACAAACTAGCGCCAAGATTCCGGACATCAAAAACAAAATGTGTAATATACACTGCCATTATCATTCAAAGCAACCAACTATTGTATATAGCGAGAGACTCGAGTCGTCTCGTGGACCCCTGTTCGAGCCGCCAAGAGACTTGAGGGGGCTCGAGACGCCCCGGGCTCGGCTCGTACACAACACTAATGGGGATATTATCTAGTGCTTGGTGCTCAGCAAGATATATTATCAGCCGCGGGTTCTAATACTTCACGAGATACGCCAGAGCTTTGGCTCATCCCTACGTTTGGGCGGATCGTGGGGCTAGACACCTTATAAGTCAAAGTCTCAAAGACAGAGCTAAACTGAACTTCCATTAGAAACATATGAAAAATTGCTAGATAGGGCCCGTCGAATCTCAGGGTCACTATTGAACACAATAATCGGGGGGAATAGTGGGGGCCCGGAGATCCCGTTCCACGGGAAGAACAAGCGCACCACGCTGCGCTTCAACCGGACGCAAATAGCCGACAAGATAATCCAACAGCAGCAGAGAGCAACCTTCTTGGTCACTGGGTATTCACAAGTAAGTCTGCTCAGTGGACCAGTTATCCGGAGAGTCGAGTTCCGACACGGCCAACCCACCCCACACCCCCTTTCTCGCACGTAGAGTTATCCACTTTGGAAGTTCATGGCAATATTCCACGACAGCGCCTCACCCACCTAGCAGGTCTACGCCTAGTGCTCCTGTGGGACTGCCTCAGGTTTCCAGGGGAAAGACCCGCTCCATAAGGGAAAGGTTTGGAGCGGTAGAAGCAAGTAGAGAGAAGGCTTTGGAGGGGATTCGATATAATGGTGGAATGAAGGATCTCTTAGCAGCAGTGGTTCTGAGTGTGAATTCAACAGCTGATATCTTTGGGCATAATTGGGGGTGCATAGGGGACATATCAGATCTTAGACGCGAGCGCAGCGAAGCCGATGGATACTGGAGATCTAAGTGAGATCCGGCGAGTATAATTGATTTCAAACCCTTTGAACTTGTATCTCGGGTGCTTGAGGGCTGACAAGTTTCTAGGAGGGGAATCAAGCGGAATTGAGACTTTGTCTCATGCCCACTCCCGGCTGCGAGCCAACCTCTGACTTTCTAATGACGAGCAGGAAGGTCACCCAATGGCAACTCCCTGAATCACACCTTCTGCCCAGGGGGGTTGTTCCAAAGACTGGGTTCGATAAATTTATCTCGTGCAACAGCCAGATGATCAAGGAAATGAGTGCACTCAAGAGTCGGAGGACCCCGGTGATATCGCCTCCCTGAGAAGGATCACAAGCAACATACTAGACCCCGTCCGCTGAATTAGGGTTGCCATAGCGAGGTTCTACGTGAATCACCCGCCTGCTCCCGACCAGTTTTATGCAAAGTGGGCTGACCGGACCGAAGAGTGGAAGATCACATTGTTGCGGCAGAGGCGGCATTTGGCATAAGTTGTAGCCAGGATCCGAACTGCAGCACAGTGTTTTACGCTAAGCACACGGCTCTCATTGGTCACAATTAGCACTTCACAGGCGACAGGGATATTCACAGAGCCACAAATATCATAATGGTTCGGAGCTATACGGATATCAGAATAATGGGTGACAAAATTGTTCAAGAGGACCATCGACGAGCAGCAACTTGCCGGTAAGTCCGGACAAGTGGCTGCAGAGGATACAGGGCGGAAAAACATGGCAAAGATTACTGAGAAGGAAAATTATCTGGTTGACCTGAGCCGGGAGTACGAGAAAGAAGTTCTGCCCGGCAGGAAAAGGGTTGCGCCGTTAGTTGAAAGGGTAGAGAATACAGAGTTCAAATAGGAAGAGAACGACAAATTTTTCATCGAGTATGTGGGGGCTAGGGTTCTCAAATACGGCCTGTAAAGACCTCTTTCGATGGGCTCGCCCCAGTGATTTTGAAAGCACTGAATAGATATGGCGCAGTTCTAGAAGCACCTACGGCGGATACCTTTTCGAAGGTGATTAGTGCCTGGAGTAAGCGGGGAAACAATAGCTTGCGTCAATTTGGCCTTGATCTTCCAGGATTGGGGGGTAGGTCTGAGTCAGGAGACGGAGATGAGGACAGGCTCCAGACTTTGGATAAGGAAGGCGTGATTGCGAGGATAGGGTTAGGAGATGTCTCACAGATGTTCAGAATGGCTGGAGAGAAATGGAAGTGTCCATTATCGATGACCCTGACGCGCATGAGATCGATGATGGTGTATCCTTGGAGAGATTATCTGATACCGAGAATTTGGCGGACGTTTACATCACAAGCTCCACAGCATTCATGTCGAAAGACTACTAGACCACTGTGATTGCTAAGCAGAGAGCCACATTGCATTACCTCCCGGATAAAGTCTACTGTATTCTTCCAAACAGGATCACCGGTATATTCTTAGGCGTAGGCTAAAGAAACTAGTAACGTTCATAAGCTCAAAGGTCGACGACAACGGCAATACCCTCGACTGCAAAATTCAAGCGGGCTTCGTCCGGTAGGTGCGAAGGACAACTTACGACGCGGCAGATCTCGCCCTGGGAAGCTAGTGAAGCTACAGCAGCTACAAACTTATGAAATTCGAAGTGGGCATAATGATCGGCACATTCTCAACGAGCCAAAGAGTCACGCTGAAGGCAAACGGGTATACTGCCCAGCAACTCTATGTTTTGAAAGTAGGATCAGGAGGAAAGATATATATAATTCCCTATCGAGACAAAGAGAACGAACATAGACTGAACGAGTGAAAATGAAGTGATAATTGACAAAGAACAACGGGAAAAAGAGCCAGCTTTTATCCTATGAAGATGACGGGGCAAGGCGGAGGTGACCGGAGAAACCCTTCCGCCTCTGAACTCAAGCTAGACAGTAAGGAGACAATGCCAAACCATGAAACAGCATGAAACAAAAGAAAAACGAGATGTAACCGTACTAGTATGAAGACAAGGCAACAACCGTTACATACTTCAACAGTATGATTTACAGAAGCTCCAGAACATAGTCCTAGCGTGCGCCATCGCAGAAACCGAAAGGGATCAATCGCAACTACCACCGCGACCCTGCAAGTAGAGGCGGATGGCGGCCTCGGGTCCCCAAAATACTCTTACAACCCTGTTCTCTACCGTAGCCATCCAGCGGTGAGCCTCATAGTGGCCGACTCTAGGGACATTGAGCTCCGAGTGTTACGATATGACGATTTGAAAATATTTGTATCTATTGTACTAACTGCAGTGATAGCGAAGTAACAATGATGAACTCAATATATCTTGAAGACTCTAGATTAATCCAAGCTTGCGCACTGTTTCTAACAAGAAGGCGGAAACTACTTCTATATATAACCTTCATTGTTACACAAGCACTGCCTCATACCAAGGAAATCTAAAGAACATGCTAGAATACACTAGTATAATACTCGGTCATGTGGCTGTGTCACATGACCAACATAGCCACATCACCGGATAGGAAAGGAATAACGTAATTTCCAACACTTCCCCTACAGTTCCATTCCAAACATAACCAGAAATTTCTCAAATAAAACCTTAACTAAATTCTTTGTACAGATATCCGCCTTATTATCCTTAGTCCCTACTGATAACACCTTGATATTCTTATTTTCTATCAACTCCCTCGTATAGTGGTATTGTCCATCAATGTGTTTTGTTCGATCTGAGACACCGGCGTTTTCTGTCATCTTAATAGCGGCAGTATTGTCGCAGTGGATGATCGGTAGTCTCTTGATAGCCATATGTGATAGGCCTTTTCGTAACCAAACACTTTGTTTTGCTGCAAAGGCTAGGATGATGTATTCCGCTTCGGTGGTTGAGGTAGCAACGGTTTTTGCTTTTTGGAGCACCATATAACTGTATGTCTGTAGGTTTGAACAATCAGACCCGTAAACGATTTTCGATCACCAAGATTGAATGCAAATGATGCGTCACAGTACCGTTGAAGAGGTACTGTGTTTGTGTTTTGATAGTATTGTAGTCCGAATGTCTTAGTTTCTATAAGGTATCGGAGGACTTGTTTGGCTGCTTTAAGGTGTGTCATAGTAGGTTTGAACGAGTACTGACTGAGGAAGGCGGTAGCATGTGCCATATCTGGTCTTGTTGCAACTGCGGCGTACATCAATGATCATATTATGGATTGGTATGTCCGTTGATCACAAAGTTCGGATTCCACAGTTACTTTTATCAGTGTACTATGTGCTTCGATTGGAGTATCGGCTGGTATTGCATTGGTCATGTCGAATCTTTCGGATAGTTCAAAAGTATATTGCTCCTGGTAGATCTCAATGTGATTGTTGGAGGCTTCGATTTGCATGCCGAGCAGTAGTGATGCTTGTCCGGAATCGGTACACTGGAAATGGGTTTGTAGTTTGTTAACACATTCATTAACAAGTTTTAGCCTGCTGGTTATTAGAATATCATCAACATAAATACAGCGGAAAAGATCCTTCGAAGGGAGTATGCAAGGGTCGAAGTCGGTGATGTGAAGGTTTAATGATTCAAGTGTTTTGGTAAGACGTTGATACCATATGCGAGGTGATTCTTTCAATCTATTGATAGCTTTTGTCAGCTTCCATACCATGTCTGGTTTCTTGTAACCTTCTGGTAACTCTAGGCATGTCTCGTAATCAATGTCACCGTAAAGGAATGCGCTTTTGACGTCCAGCTGTCGTAGCTTGTCATTGTTGTATCGATATACTTAGAAGTATTCGTAAGGATTTAAGTCGTGCTACGGGGGCGTAGACTTCTTCAAAGTCTTCCACAGGAATCAGATTGAATTCTCTAGTGCAATATCTAGCTTTTCCTCATTCGATGGTAAGGTCTTTCTTCACTTTAACTTTATAAACCCAATGTTCTGTGATAACATTTCTATCATCTGGTCTTCCGACTTCTTCCCCCATTCCACGCTTCCTCTGAACATCCATCTCTTCATCTATCCCGTTCTGCCACTGCTCTTTTTCTTGCAAATTCATGGCCTGTTTGTAGGTGGTAGGATCTGGAATGTGATACATTAAACCCACAAACTTATTAGCTTTCTTTTTCTCTTCCTCTATTTCACGAATCTTCATCATCAACTTGTCAGGTTGAGTTTGAAGTTCAATTATGTCTTGATCCTCCACATCGTGTAATTCAAGTTCGTCTTCGACATCATGAAGTCTGCTTTTGAATTTTTTGAGTCTTGCATGGTTGTTCTGAAGGCGTTGTTCGAGATTTGCTTTAGCTTTGGTTGACAATTTCTTGTCTCGTGTGGAACGTCGTTGTTGACATGTTCCTTGTGTAGTGGAGGAGGAGGACTTTCTTTGAATTCGCCGGGCATTGGTTGTGGTGAAGAGGTTCGTTCTGGTGTTGATGGAACAGATTTGGTTTGTTCCTCTTGTTCCATACGCGGTTTGACTGTTGGTGTATAATGCCATTCGAATGATACCTCTTTCGTCTTGATGAATCTTACATCTTATGCTTCGATTAGAGTACGCCGTTTTGGTATATATTTACAGTATATCGTCTGGCTGGAAATGTATCCGACTAGGTAACCTTCTTCTGATATCTGGACCAATTTTCCACGCTTCTCAGCAGCAACATGAACCATAACACTCGTAAACCAAGGATGTAGGTGACTGATCGTGGGTTTCATTACGTATAGTCGCTCGAAAGATGTTATTGATATTTTTGAATGCCATCTTCGGTTATTGAGGTAAGCTGCTGTGGAATAGGCTTCCCCCCAAAGAAAGTTTTTGTCTCCTGGCATCATGCATGGAACCACTGTTGTTAATGTTCGATTTATCCTTTCTGTGACTCGGTTCGATTCGCGGTTGTATGCGGCAGTTGTGGTATGGATGACTCCTTTCGTCTTGAAAAATTCTGCAACGTTCTGGTTGAGGTATTCGGTTCCTTGATCATAATGAATCCGTTTGATCCTATTTTCGAACTGTGTTTGGATCAGTTCCCAGAAATGTTGTATAGCTGTGAATGCCCTGTCCTTTGACTTCAATAGGTAAGTCCAGCAGTACCTGGGGTAATCGTCTACAAATGTCATAGCAATCATTTTTGCCTAGAGTAGATACTGACATATGTCCGCTCAGATCAGAATGTACTTTGTCAAACATATAGGTAGTACTTATCATGATCGTTTTTGGTACTGAGTGGGTGGATTTATACTTGTTGTATGTTTCGCAATCGAAAAGTTTTTAGGGGTAGGAACTGGCGTAGCGTCTTTGTAACAATCCTTAATCACTTTAGGATGTCCAAGCGCTTGATGCTATTCTTTATATGAGCAGATCATAATATGTTCTTTTTCCATCCTAAGATGCCACAATCCATTTTTCTTATCCGCTACCATGTATATTTTCCCATCTTTCATAACCCTTCGTTCTCCTTTATCCATCCTACATCTTGCACCAACATCATCCAATCTGAATTCCGAGACCAAAGAGTATCGAATGGAGAGTAGGTACAGTATTCGTCCAAGAATAACTATGTATCGACGTTTATCCAATAGGCGCACATTGATTCTTGCATCTCCGGAGGCAGGTGCCGGATAAATTCTTCTATCTGCGGTTACTATGGTTTCGGAGGAGGGGGTCATGTTGAGGAAGTAACCTGAATTTGGTGATAGGTGGCCAGAGGCACCTGAGTCGCATAACCATTGTTGCGAAACTTCTCCTCCCATAGGGGGTTGTGATGATGGTGCTTGTGGTGTTCCTGCTATCAAAACAGTAACCATTGCATCGGCTGTCACCGCAGTATGGGACTTTTGTTTTCCTTGCTTATTTTTCTTTCTCTGGAGGCTCCCACAGTTTGCGACCACATGATTATCGCTTCATTTTCCTTTAGAAGCGCAATAAGTACAATCCCCCTTCTTCTTTCCACCACTTGGCACATTGAGAATCTTTTCTTCTTCTTTTATCTCTGACTTCTCAGCTGCCCTTCCCACAAAGTAATCCATACATCAACATATCGTGTAGTCTTGCTTGCAGATAAGACATTGTATATGTTGGGGTAAAGGTCGTTAATAGAAAGCATGAGGATGGTGCCTTTTACAGCATCAGATTGAGTCCAAGTCCTCACTGCTATTCTAAACTTGTCGGGTTCGCCAGTGGTCTCTTTGTCATTGGCACATCGTTGGACTAGTCGGTTCCAAGCTGTTTCAACATTGGTGACGTGGTCAGAGATGACTTGACCAGAGGTGAGTTTGATCTTCCAGATGGCTTCCATCAAGATCACGTTTGTTGCTGGGGTTTCTATTTCGAATCAGTCTTTGAAGGCTTTCCAAACTCCGTGTAATGTAGAGTTTGCTGAGATATTGGCATGGAAGATGCTGTCAACTGCTTGGTACAAGAAGAATCTCGCTTGGCAGGCTTTCTTTTTCCATTCTCTGAGTTCGTCAGAGTCGATTCTCTTTTTGCCTTCTGCCGTGGAGGATGAGGATGAAGCGGTGGGTGTAATTGGTTTTTCGGTTTCTCCGGATACGATATCTCATAATTCCTTAACTTCGAAGGCTATTTTCCAAGCATCAGCCCAGGTTTGATAGTTTTCTTGGCCATGTAACTTAGGGTAATCGCTTATGCGAATGGTGAAGCCTGACTTCGTAATGTCCGATGACCTTGTTGTAGAAGTGAACGGGGGAGGTATGAATAGGAGGGAGACAGTATTGTGTTTCGCTTAAACTAATGCTAATAGTCTTCTGGTATATGGTGGGAATGCGGAAGTATCTCATAAACCCGGGCTCATAACCTGAAAATATTTGTATCTATTGTACTAACTGCAGTGATAGTGAAGTAACAATAATAAACTCAATATATCTTGAAGACTTTAGATTAATCCAAGCTTGCGCGCTCTTTCTAACAAGAAGGGGGTTTTTTTTTTTTTTTTTTGATTTAAATCGTACTTCATTATTTTTAAACTATGTCAAGATGTCGCATACAGCAAGCTAAGCTATGGCGTAAGAAAACCTATAAAACAAACTACAAAAACACTATAAAATCCTTCTTCTTCCAACAAGATTGACCCGTAACATATAAGACTTATTTAAGAAAAAACTCAAACATGCACCCTATGCGGTGACTAACAACAAGTGGTATTTCAAAGACTACCCGAAAGATCAATCCTAATGACGCTATGTCTTTTGGAGGTGTTTTTTGCGCCGAGCATGAAGTTTTTGTTGGTCCTGGGGCCTGGGGGCCCTTGGGTTTAGTCAGAGTCCGAGGAGACCGAAGAGAGAAGGTAACCTGGTGGGGTCGCGCGAGGAAGGTATGGGGAGGAAGGTGGGGAGAGGGCCACGGAGGGCAGTGAGCCGGGGAGGCAGAATCCTGTATTTGGTGGGTAGTTCAGGCGTGCAGCGTGAATAAAGGAGCGTAGTTCAAGAAGGAGGGGGACCGAGGTCCAAAGCGGGGCGTCCCGATCGCAGGACCTAACTGAGGGCATGTGGGTGGAGCGAAGGGCTTGGGTGGAGGGGCAAAGGAGTATGGCATGCTCCATGTCTTCAGGGTAGGAAAGGCACCTTCTGCAGGTTGGGTCGATTTCGGCCGAGGAACAGGTGGGATGGGCTGCAAGGTAGCTTTTGCCTGAGCGCATCTGGTGTATACGGCCAGCGGTGAAGCAATCTAGTCCCATGAACGGGTGGGGAGAAACAGTGGGCGCGAAGAGGTAGTCCTTAGGGGTACCGGGGTCAGAGGACCATTCTTTGAATGTTGAGGATGATGTTGTGGATCAGAGAGTCGCGTAGGGGCTAGGGGGGTCAGGGGGGTCCTTAAGTTGGGTGGGGAGGTTTGCTATTAGTGGAAAGGGTGTGGGGAGTGGAAGGTGCGAGATGGAGTGTAGGAGGGAATCCAGAGGGAGGTGAGAGGGGGCGCCGGGGGCTTTCCTAGGGGTGGAGTTCCAAGCGAGGGGGGAGTATGCACCTTTGGCGTTCAGGGAGCGGCATGAGCCAGGAGCGCGATATTTGCTGTGCGAGGGGAAGCGGGCGGAGAGGCGGGCGGAGGCGCGGTTGATCGCCGGGTCTGCACATGCGATGCGGAGTGCCGCTAGTCTTCGTTTTCGAATGAGAGCCAGGTTAATAGGAAGAGTGGCGGCCTCACATGGGAGGATGGAGATAGGGGTTGCAGAGAACAGGTTGGTGGACCACCGCATGGCTGTATTCCAGAAGGTCCTTATTTTGGAGAGAGTGTGTGACGTAGGGACCAGTAGGTCTGCACCGTAGGATAGGATTGGAAATATAATGGCGTTGAGGAGGCGGTGATTGAGGTATGGGGGGATGCCTTTGCCCGGGGGTGAGAGCTGCCTTAACACAGGGAGGGTTCCTTGGGCGAGGGCAAGGCGCTTGAGAAAGTGGGGGGAGGGGTGGAGGGAGTGTGGGAGCCAGTAACCAAGCCACCTAACCAAGGGGGAAGGGTGGAAGGTCTCTCCCAGCAAGGTGATGGTCGAGGTTGGGCTGGGGCCTCTCTGTCTGCTGGGCCACCAATGGATGAGTTCAGTTTTCTGGACCGAGAAGGAGACTTGCAGGGGGGAAGCCTTGTCGAGGATTTGTGCAAAGCTAGACCTAAGCTGGTGCGTGTTGTCCGAGTAGGAGGCGGAGGCAACTGTGATGGCAAGGTTGTCGACATAGGAGATTATCAGGCCTTTGGGGATGGAAATATGTAAAGAAGAAATATAAATTATAAATAAAAGTGGGGAGAGGGGAGAGCCTTGGGGGGCCCCTACGGTGATGGGTTCCATTGCCCGGGGGGAGCTCTGTAAGAGGAGAGCACATCTTCGGTCGTGGAGGAAGGAGCCTATCCAGGAGGTGAGGTAGGGAGGGACGCCATTGTGAGCAAGCAAGGGGCAGAGGACTTCCGTTCGAACATTGTCGAAGCCTCCCTTGATATCCACGAAGAGGGTGGAAACCTGAAGCCTCGCTTTCTGCAGGGCTCTTACTTCGTTGGTGAGAGTGGCAAGGGCATCCACTGTGGAGAGGGAGGGGAGAGAACCGCACTGAAGGGGATGAACCAGTCTTAGGGAGCGGGACAATGGTGTGAGTCTCATGGTGACAATTCTTTCTAGAATTTTGGACAGGGTGGGGAGAAGGACTATGACCCGGAACGAAGGGGGAGAGTCGTAGGAGGGTTTGCTGGGCTTGTCCAGAACAATGCCACTTGCTTTTTTTAGGTTGGTTGGGTGATATCCGTAGCCGAGTAGGGGGGAGAGGAGGGAGGGGAGGAGCAGGGGGTTTGAGAGGTGAACCTGTTTCCAGA
>QLOI01001487.1:0-12349 GCA_003313605.1 Tuber umbilicatum
GGATTAAGGCGGGGAGTGTAAGCGAAATGTTTGGGAGACTCTTACAGAGCTGCATGAATACGCAGCTTCGGTATCGGCGACGCCGAGATTCTTCGGCGTTGCCGATACCACCTCGAAGGAAAAACGTAACTCGACAGCGCAGGAATCATACTGCTGTTTCCCCGAATGGATCGCCCGTGCCGAGTGCAGAAAAAAACTCAACATGGCGGATCTGCCTATTGGGTTACAGTACGAGTACAGTAGTCTACGAATTCGCTCCGAGAGCTCGATTCCTCTTTCTCTCATGGCCGCATGAGAGACACCGGTCACCGGATACCGGTTAAAGTGCGCCCAACGGCTCGTAATGTCCTGCGACCCACCGATCGCAATTCACTTAGTCTATTCCTTATCCTCGGTCACCACAAGCAAAACACACTCGAGTATGGCCCTGCGCGATTGTTGCGCTATGTCATACCGGTCGTCAGTCCCCCTCGCGCCGCCTCAAAATAACGCCAGGGACTACGGCGCAGCCGCTCTTTTGCCCACTCTGCGATATTCTGTGCTACACCATCCCCACTCTCCACTCCCATAAGGCTATGGTAGCGAGCATACGTGTAGTACCAGATTGCCCGCTCGGAGTGATACTGGCACCGGTACAATTGGCCGCGGAATCCCCCAGGGTTCCTCCACAGGGTTCCCGTATTCCAGTGGGCTTTCGAGGTTGAGCGTTTCGGTAATTTTGGCATGGGCTCTACCCATGTTATCACTCGGTTTCTCGAAGGACAGGAGGAGTATCTCGGGTCAATGCTTGCCCTCATGCCCGTAAAGTACCTTGCTACACCTCAGGTTCATATCACCGTCGATTCCGGAGAGCATGTAATCGGGCTTGGCCCCATGCGTTTCGTATGGCAGTGCTAATCGTTTAGCTCATCCAATATGGCCCACCCGATTAATACCCGCATAGGCCAAACCAAGCCTCCCTGCGATCCAGCCCTCCGGTGGCCATGACATAATTGCGTTCGGTTTGCTCGTGGGCAGAGCTGAAGGGTTGGCTCGGGCACGTAGTCGAGCAGGAACCCTATGTTACCGGGAGATCCTGACCACAGTAGCAATATAGCATAGCTAATCCCCCATCATCAATGTCAGATTCTAAGGCCTTTCTCCAACTACACTTACCCATAAAGAAGATCTGCCAAGTGCTCGGGGGGTCATTAAAAATCGGCAGCTAGATGGTGGCATTGTAGCGACTATTTGATTGAATGGCCATGTCGTCAGGAAAAGAAAGGTGGTTATGAATTTCGTTATGAGAAAGAAGAGGAAAGAAACGAAAACAAAGAACTACTTAAAAGAGCAAACATTGTCGTAGGGAAATCATCGGAGTGTAGGAATACATACGCAGCTCGCGACATATGCATTCCGTGAACAAAGATTGGCGGCATCAGATCCATATTCTAACAAAAACGATGTTCCGGAGGTCAAAAATCCTGGTCATTTGCTTTAGACTTGCGCCCGATTTAACATGTTAGAATTAAAGGTTTAGTTAATCCCCATTATCGCAACAGGCTCGCATAAGATTGAACCATTCCCCATTCCGGCATATGACTTCTATTCGTTATTACCATGTTCTCGGGATACCATACCTGGTAATCACACCCAGCAGCTACTGTCTGGAAAAAGACCTTTAGTTTCGAATTCTCTATGCGGCCTCGTCTTTTAATAGATGATCTGGAGGATTACTTTGTCGGAATTTCAATGACCGCCCTCCCACCCGGAGTGGTGATTGATATCACTCCCAAATAAATCCAACGTTCCACCGGATATACGCTGACCGCAGTCCAATATTGCGCTCTTTGCTTTTCCTCGAATCCCTAGGGTCAATACCGGTCTTCATAATGACCTTGGTTCCCAGTAGCAGCTCCCGAAGGCGACATCCCTCATCATCATCATAATATATCACTCGACATATGTTTTCAACGATTATCGAGAGTATTACTTTAATATGACAGAAAGTGCAAATACGTCCGGCCTACTTGAGGCTTCACAATCTAGGAAATTACAAGAATCATGTTGGTGTATATAGACGTCGCTGACTGTTATGGGTAACACTTTCGGGCCCATCTATCAACCAAGCAATCAACCCGGATAGGAGGGGGGCCAAGCCATTCGTCTCTATCAGTTTCTATAGCCACATCCACAGAGTTCTCGTAACTTTTCAAGCACTGTTTATATTAGCCCTTAGAAACACTAGCCCTCCCCTTTCACTGTTCAGTAAAGCAAATTGTAGTAAAAGTTTTCAATGTCCCCAGGGAGAAAATCCGAAAACGCTATCCGAAAAGCTCTTGCTATTGTACTGCTGCTGACAGGTACTGTGCTGCCCTCCTGGGGCAAGGAAGGGGATGAGAACTTTACAGACGTGGCGGTGGATCACACGGTTCCCTGCAAAACGGTCAGAAAAGTGCACAGAGTTGGCCTCCCGAGTGCGGTGGGTTATCCGACCGGCCAGCTGTGAGCGAGAACAGCTACTTGTGCTATATCCGGTGTCCCTTTCTTGCGGCAGCGCACTTGAGGCATCGCACTGCTTCTAAGCTATACTGTGCATGCGGACCCTTGATCTCTGGTTTCTCTTGCGTGATATCTGACAGCTGCCCCCTGAGATGGCCTTAAGCAAATATATGAAATTATATTCACAAGATTAACGATTGGAGACAGCATGGCTTTTCTCCCAAAGCCGTTTGCGGTCCTGCCGTATTAGCTTCACTTGAAGTGTGAAGGTCCCCAGAAGGGTGTTTCGAATATCGGACGGACCTATCTTACTGCGATGGCAGTGAGGCAAGGTTATGGGATAAGTTAGACGGGCATACAGAACACACAGGAGGGGAAAATGTATCCTATATACAAGTGTATATTATACTGGTGCACCCGAAAACCCACATAATGTGTTACGTTACCCTATCAACCTCCACTCTGCCATATGCAAACTAGATGCTTATTGATGTCGCCCCAGTGGGTCGTATTGAAGCCATGCTGTATGAGCTAATGCCTCGATAATAGATAGTAGCAGATTCCCGTTCTGGATGTTGTTAGGGCTCGGGGATCCCCATCCACAAACCTCCTTTGAACCTAACCAGTTTGGTCAATACCTTCGTGCAGGCTGAAAATGGAGGCAGACTATGGGGCTCTACACAATTAGTTCGGAGAGCCACTTATTCCCGCAACCTATTCTTGGAAATTTGGTCTCTTGAGAACGGGTTCTGTGATAGACTCCTTCGGTTGGCAGAAGTCCAATTTAGGCGAAGGAGATATGGACAGTCAAGGATATTTCCCATGGCAGAACAGAGGCTATTTCACAAGGAATCACTCGGAACCCATGATTCGTGATATCTACCCGGTTGAGATTACCCGGGCTAGTCAGATCATACCATGGCAGAAGCGAGATTATAATCTAGGGTCCCTAGCTCTGGTGGATGGGCGCTCCTCTTGATGCCGGACCCAATCGCTTGTTCCACTCACCTTAGTACTGCCTCCCCCCACTAACTTCTTAAGCACGGCCAGGAGCCCACTCGACACACTACGAGTACTCGTAGAGGGCACGCACAGAGACCAAGTGGTGTTGACATCAGTTAATGACAAAGCTTAGGGGGTGTTTGGCATGCTGTGGTTTGTAAAGTAATACCTTACAAACTACAGTTTATAAGGTTTCCCAAACCATGGTTTATAAGGTTTCCCAAACTGTGGTTTGTAAGGTAAGTGCTGCCAAACACCCCTACTTTCAGAAATGGTTCAAATGAAAATAAAATATAATTATTTTTTAAAACATAAAATAAAATCAATGTACTATATATAAAAATATACTAGTAAGTTTAACTTAAAACTACAATGAAGAAAAAATAAATATCATCATCTATATAAGTTACAAAATACTATTAGAATAATATATTTGTTTTAAAGCCAAATCTTCCTGATACTAGTATAATTATAGGATATTACGAATTTCCTACAGTATAATTATCATACCATAACCACCATAAATCATATGACAAAAAACATTCAAGTTCAAGTAAAAGATACTATAAATTCTTGCTACTATTGCAGTTGAATCACTTTTGACCGTTTGAGCATAATAGTATTAATTTATTTAATCCTTAAATTTCAATGTAACTGGTATTTTTAAAAATTCCTAAAACCCTAATGAGTTTTGTGTAAACCATGGTTTGTAAGGTTACCAAACTCTACCTTACAAACAACATGCTGCCAAACACAAAAACCCTTACAAACTACAGTTACCTTATAAACTGCAGTTTGTAAGGTATTCCCTTACAAACTACAGCATGCCAAACACCCCCTTAGTGACCTGGTTCCCCTGGCCGAGGTGTAAAAACCATGAAATCGAACCCGGGATTGAGGGCTCTGAATTCCAGCCCCCGCCGTACCCCCATTCCCTCACCAGGATGTGATTTCGCGTCCGCCCTCCTTAGGAATAATCCTGAAAAGAGCGGTCCCAACATACTTGAGGACCAGCCACCGCATGCGCTTGTAAAAAGGACCGGGTTTAAGAGGCTCGGGGGTCTGTCGGGATTTGATGGGCTCTTAATGTGAGTGACAACCTTTCCGAACATTATCGATACGGTATCATACGAGTCTAACTTGCACCCAGGTCGGGCTACGTAAATCCTGAGAAACACCCCCATCAATAGTAGCAACGAACGTCATTTCATTGAACACAATACTATGTGGACTTCCCAATCCAAGGAACCACTCCGCGGACTCCAACTTTAACATCCGGCGGTGGCCTCCGGCGCACCGAGGATTTCAAGGCATAGAAATTTTCTAATCCGGGGCCGCTTAGGTCAACGGCTAGTTGAATCATTGCTCTTGATAAGGTTTCTGAGCGCAGCTAGTTACCCTCGGGACTACAGACACCCAAATCTTGTTGAATCCCTTAGTCCGTAAGCCTAATTTCACGAAATTTTAGCTCGAAAGATAGAGGGATGCTCGGGTTGAAGGGGATGGCTGAGGCCCGCTGAGAGCGGCCCGGCCAATAAATGCTTCTGACCCCGAGGATCTGGGGAACCTTTGATTGAATGTGTGGCACTAGTATCGTGAAGGCTAGGCTTCCCCTAGATTGTGCCCAACATGATTCACTGTCTTCACATAGCACTGAACAGGCACGAAAACAAAATTCGAGCTATTTACAACCTAACATCAAGCCATCTCCTGCTTTTCGTCACGAGCTATGCAAACCATGGCACAGCAAATGTTCGTCATTGAGAATTACTCTCAACCTACCACCTCCAGAGTTTACACCAATCAAGTCCGTAGAACCCGCTAGGAATTCCCTTCCCTTATCAAACATCTCAGCACTCGTACTGTGCGCCGAACTAGCTATGATAGAGCAGTATCCCGGAAACTATAGCAATCTAAATTTAATCCTGGGTCAGTGATATGATATTGTCGGACGGCAGTGCAAAGCCGGCCATCGTGAGTCCTGGCCTACCCTTTACGCACAGCAAAATCAGGATCCGGTAGCTGTCAGATATCTGGTACAGTGCAGGCCACAAGTGCTCGAGTACCGTACTTGTACTATATTTGCCCTAAGTGAATGCCATTCCTCCCTTCTGTTGGAGTCAAGCAGCAAAATGGCACCGTTGCCAAGTCTTCCCCACCGCCTGCTTCTAGCACCAAGTTAAGTTAGAGCCAAACCCGCAGATAACCGAGCCTCTTTCCCAAGGCTTCGGTCGCTTACGCCCCTTATATTCAATCCCGAACACTGCAGGAGGCACGAAACCAAAAGGACAAGCATGAAGTCCCGGCCCCCTTCAAATCTCCGCTACATCACCAGTTCCTCCAGACTCACCCGGGATCCTCTCGTCCCACTTCGAATATCTCCTCTCCCTACTCTTTCTCCCTCAGCTCTTCCTACATTTCGGGATTTCTATTTCGATCCTAATCTCCCATGCATGTTTCCACCGTCCCATTTTACTTCCACCCTCCCCGCAATATCCCAATGGTTCATCCCACACCCCAAATTCCCACACCTCCAGGCTCCCAACACCCAATTCTTCCACAAAACACTCGGCGACCGCATCAATGTTCTTCTTCTCATGGAGGTATCTCTCCACCCCGAAGGGAGATTCGTCCAGATCCGCGCCCCCTTCGCAAAGCTTCTTGAAGACATATCATTCGCTGGTCCCCGGGATCGAAGCATCACAACCTATCTCGCTCAATGCCCGATGAACGAAATTCCCGAGCTGAAAGATACCCTACCGGCTCCGCAATATGTCCATGCTGGTAAAGGAGACATATACAACGTCAATCTCTGGATGGGCCATGCAGCTCTCATGGCTACGCCATTACACAAAGACCCTAATCCTAACCTCTTTGTGCAGCTAGCGGGTACAAAGAGGGTCAGGATGTTCGAACCAGATACCGGCCGAGGGATAATGCAGGCGTTTGGTGGTGGTGTCAAGAGATTCCGTATGCCGGATGAAATGATGAGCGGCGAGCACAGAGGCATACTCGAAAAAGTAGTGTGGGGAGAGGAGGAGGCCAAAGGTGGGGTACCTGGTTTCGAAACAACGGTTGGGCCCGGGGATGGACTATTTATACCCAAGGGATGGTGGCATGCAATCCGGAGTGTCGGGGAAGATGGAGCTGTTGCCTCGGTAAGCCCTTCCCCGCCCTCTCAGAAGGGGATTAGGAGGGTTTTGAACCTTGATATTGATGGAGGAGTAGGCAAATTGGTGGTTCAGGTGACGAATCGGATGAGATTCTTGGGTAATGATCCAGAACTGCAATGAAGTGATTGGGCGCCTTGCCTTCTTCCGCGAATGCCCGGTAGCTCCACCCACGCGCAGCGTATTCCCCTGGCCAATCCAGTAGATCTAAGCATGAATTTTGCCTTAAGGCACAAATTTATACCCCCGCACAAACAAGGTCAATGCTAAATACCCAAGGATGAATGGCGCAGAGATGGAGTAGAGAATACCCATATCAATTATGCTTGGCTATCCGGTACACCGAAGAGTAAATAGGTTTTCAGTGAGGAAATCGCATCTAAGATACCGGTATACTCGTAATCCTCTGACGTTTGTGAACACAACTGCTATTGCATACAAGCAAAAAGTCTGCCGGAGCCTCAAGATTTTGGGGTATGCAATAGCAGTTGTGTTCACAAACGTCAGAGGTTTACGAGTATACTTGTCCCAGATCAAAGGCCAAGCGGGGAATATAACTCACGGGTCTAGTATAACTCGCGCCACCGAGTGAACACCCAAGAACCATCTGGTTCCGCTCCATGGTTATGACGCAGGTCTTGGCTTCTTTTACATATGCTACACACTCATCATATACTCACCTTATTATACCCGTGCTCGCCCAAATCCCCCCATCAGACCCACGTGGCTGTTATATCTATCGGCCGTTCGTACCAGTACCGTACAAATTTACCCCGGTATCCACAACCTGGTACCCACAATACACGAGCCAACGAACATTGCAGGCTGAAGCAGATAAAAAGGCAAAGAAGACAAAGGTCCCTCTCAGCCTCCGACCCCATGACGTAAATCCTCGTATCGTTCACGGTCTACACCCCTCCAGCCAGTGTCGGATACGATCACTCGATCCCTATATTCCCAATATATTCCGACTGTCGGGCAAGAAGTGATGGAACGGTTATTTGAGGTTAACCGGTGAAATGTATCCTTGGCGGCTCCGACCATCAGACCCCTACCCTTGCACCCTCGGACTGTTTTCCAGATATCATTCCTCGGAAGACTCTCAACTCTGTGTCGGAGGGATTCGCCTCCGACACTACTCGAGTACCGTACGAATTCTGTGCTCGTGTAGTCTACACTCTAGTCTAGATCGGCCCGGCCCCAACCATCGAAACCCTGCCCGCCCTAAAGTACCCTTGCATCTCAGGAAACGCTTTGCTTGCACCTGAGCCCCACCATCTCGGAAACCGGGGCCGATTATCCTCCAAGTATCATAATATCACGGTCCGCTAAACCGCATCAAATGCTTCATCCCACAAGGTATCCCTTTGATCGTGGAATGCTGAGGTTATCTGCTATCGTGGATCACCCGGGAATTCGATAGGTCATTTTCTCATGAAATAACCGCCACGACTATCAACGGACGGCAGACTGTCAACTCTCAGTCTTTACCTCTATGGGTTGAAACTTCTCAACCCTTCCCCTTGGACGCACGTGTCTATTGGAATAGCTATGCATCGGAACTTCAAGTTTAGTCATCAATGGTCACTCGTCTTTTATGGATTTGATCCAAAGGCCGCATGTATGGTATCATACTCACTCACCTCTCCCCGGACATTTGGTTCATCTCGATGAATAAAGCTCGAAATGTTAGATCACTGTGCCGCAGGATCTTCACACATCTTTAGGCTCATAGAGAAAAAGCGGAGGCTTTCATCTTGGTTATATTGCGTTGTTCCCGGTAGGTTGTGCTAGCAGGGCACGTGCAAATCAAGCATGATGGTTGAGTTGCCGTATGCTACATACATACATACACGATGAACACGGATCGGGGCAAGGGGGGAAAAGATGACAGTGGGATAAGGATTGGGAACGGAGTGCTGGCCGCGCGGGGGGAGAAAGAGGAGAATAGGGATTTGGGGAGGGGCAAAAAAGGGTGCGCATAGAATTTTACGTTTGTCAAAATCCCGACAAAGCATCCGGTGTCCTACGATACTTGTAGTGCTCGTACACTACAAGTACTCGTAGAGACTTTGCGCACAAGTTCGAAGGGTGCCCTGCAAAAGGCACCAGCACCGAAACGGGCTTCAATGTTCAGGTGAATAAACCATTACGGTAGGAAGGCCAGACGCCACCCGTGCCTTTGCCCGGGGCCTCGAAGCCCAATTGCGCGAAAGCTCAAGGCTACTTTGTGTGGTGGAATCTTTGGCTCTCAGGCTACTTCTTAGGTCCGGGTAACTCTCCTCGGAGTAAAGTCAATTAAAACAAGGTTACTAAGGACGGCCCTGAAAAAGAGCCGATGTTCCGTTTGCGGGAAATTTCTAACCGTCCAATCTGAGCTCAAATCCATGCACGCGACTCTCTGGTAAGAACGGACCAATGAGAGGACAGAACGGAGCACGCGGTCGCTTCTCACCCCAAGGCTCGCTGACAAGAAAGTTGACGGCAGCCTATCAGCTTCCCCACGGGCACGCGACACAGCGCCCCCTTTCGAATCCAACAACGAAAAATGTACTTTTTTGTCGGGAATAGTAGGCAATGTTCATTGATGTGCTGGTATGATGTTCGGGTGTGTCTTGGTACGAGGGTGGAGGAGAGGAAAGGAGTGGCGGAGGGCGGAGGGTGATGAAGGTGCTGACGATGGGTATGCGGGTGGGGGAAGACAGTATCTCTTCACTTGCTGCACCTACTCCATCTTTTTCCCTCCACTTTTCCTATTATAATAACGGTGCGGTAGTGCTTATGTTAGTGCCTTCCGCTGCTCGATCTCGGTGAAGCCTTTTGTATAAACTTTTTGCTGCGCATTTCTACCCACCCGTGGCATTGAGCTCGTGCCTATGGTGCTCATCATCCTGCACTTCTTGAAACAAGAAGCTTGCGGGTAGGAGAGCAGAAAGACTCCCCCCCATTATCATATAACCCCTCCTACCCTTTCCATCCAAGATATCATTCTCACTGGTAAACTGCACCTTTCATACTCTTTCAAACTCTTTTGTTGTTTCATTTTGAGATCTTCAATCGACTTTTCTTTCATTATTGTTACGTCAAAGGTTCTCTCATATCAACTCGGGATACGATATCAAAATGCCGCGAATAATACTGCCCCCGACTCCGCAGCCATCCACAGATATAGCTGCGAAATCCGCCCCGCCGCTCTCTGGGCTCGAGCTATCCTTTGCCTTGCCTCCTCCTGCTCTGGGAGCCATAGCTCCCTCCGATCTGAAGGTGGTTTCAAATTGTTATTTTGATTCTTCCGCCTCAACATCCTCATCACGTTCGTCAACTTCATCGTCGAGCAGTTATCAGCCATTATCACCAACGTCACCCGGAATAGCAGAGAGAAATAACACCCCTGCTGATGCTCCAAAGAAACGCCGCCGTTCCTCAACCCTTGAGAAACCGAAATCGCAACTACCAGCGCGGAAGCGGAAGACTGAGGAAATCACTCTGCCCCCACCTCCATCAAGGACCCGAAAAATTATCCAGATGCGGCCGCGGCAGTCCTCTTCATCTAGTGCAAGCAGCGCTGATGGGCCAAGTCAGTCTACTCCCTCAGAGCCTAAAAAGTCAAGGAAGGCGGCGGCAAAGGCGGACAAGCCAGGAGATGACGAGAAACCGACGACGGCTGTCGGAAGGAAAATTGCGAGGAAGACAGCACATAGTTTGATTGAACGGAGAAGGAGGTTTAAAATGAATGAGGAATTTGGAGTGTTGAAGGGAATGATACCTGCATGTAAAGGTGTGGAAATGCATAAACTTGCAATTCTTCAGGTAGTTCTCACCAAAACCCTTATTACAAATACGAAGTGTACGAAATGGCTCACTGTATTCTTAGGCGAGTATCGAATATTTGAGATATCTCGAAAAATGTGTCGAAGATCTCAAAGCATCCAATGCCGCCTCGTCTAATCATGACGAGGCACATGCTCTGATGCTCCCTCCTCCGCCACGAAATCACGAAGAGAGAGATTCAGAAGACGATTCCGAGGAGGAGGGAGAAGAAGTTGAAGAAGAGAAACAAGCTGAAAAAGTCGAGTCAATTGCTCCCTGCAGCCCCACACCTTCTATGCTCGTCTCCCCTTGTCTTTATCCCCCTCAGGGGCCCTCCCCACGCCAGGTCTCCCAATCGCCAGTAGTGTATCCGCAGGGTCACCAACACGATCCAGTTGATACTGAGGCAACACACGCGCTCTTGCTACTGGCTGACGGAAGGATAGGCGGTAACGACGAACCCAGAGACAGCGCTAGCAGCGCTAGCAGTAGCAGCAGCAGCAGTAGCAGAGGAATGAGCGTTAAAGACTTGTTGAGTCCTTAAGCCTGGGGAAGGCGGGTAAAATGGCCGGAGCTTTCACCTTGTTTTCTTTTTCACTCTAAACTTTTTTTTCTACGGTCTGCTATATTGTTTGGGTGTACTCTTTCTCATTGTGCGGTAATATGAAATTTCGGTTAGTTGGTTGTTATTTCTTTCTTCTTTCAAAATCAGTAATGGGGGACATGTGCAAGTAGGTCGGCTGTCGGTCGGCTCTTGCGATTGGGTAGGGCTGGTCCCTGCCCCTCAGTTTGGTGCATGCTCGCATGCCATTTATCATACAAGAATTTAGATATAGACACAACTCCTATTCCAGAGGCACATCATGGTATAGCAATTGTGATCGGGGAAGTTTTCCGAAGCCGGCGCGCGGAACGGTCGTTCCGATCAGTGCCACCTCGCCCCAACCCTGCGCATTCACAAAGAGGGCGCCAGCCGAACCTTGGACTCCAAAGTTATCCCAGGGTCACAAATAATCACTCGCCGGGGCCGCTGGTAAAACCACCCACTCTCATAATATCATCCAGCATCCTCGTCGCGAAGAACAATAATAACGATAGCAACCCAAAATCTCTCTGGCTGCCCCATCCACCCATCCATCCATCCATCGCACCCCGTGCTCGGGCAGCACAAAGTTACGAGCCAGCATAATTCCACCAGATCGGCCTTTACTACGAGATATCGGGCGGCAACAGAACACATGAATGAGGGACGTCCCCTCCCACCCGTTTTCGAAGTAGAAAAAAAAAATTAAAACATTCTCCCGACCTTTACCCTTCCCCGATCTGCGGAACGTTTGCTTTCTTTTTCTCTTCCCTTTCTACCCTTCTTCCCCATCCCACTTACAGGAACACGTTGCTAATTGGAGGGGTAGGCTAGTGTGTGGGCGCGATCGCACAAGTTAGATGGGGGAGGGCTAAGGGAATCCCTGGTACAGTACAGCGATTGCACTGTGCTCGTACGTATAGGCCCTTATCCGACCCTCAGCCTTTTCGCTGTACTGTACTGCGCATACATGCGGTAAAGTACTGCCCTTTTCCAGAGCCATCGCTGTCGTCGCCTCTCCGGTGGCAGATTTGGTGTGCGAAGTGAAGTGCGGAGCCCACCGACCTGCTCGCTCGCTGGCTCGCTGCGTTGTACTCGGGTACCACAGTGCTCGCAGAGCAATTGCATACATACCCGTGCCAAGCCATACCAGAGCATACCCCCGGGGGGTCGTCTCGCGACCTACATATACCCACCGCACGTACATAATAGTATCAATCAGGCTGTGATTTTAAAAATCATACATACGGTCACCATACCGTTAGCATGGCCCTCCCTGTTTTCTTTTTTTTTAATTCTTTTT
>QLOI01001491.1:3967-43124 GCA_003313605.1 Tuber umbilicatum
TGAAACATATGTTAAAAAAAAAAAAAAAAAAAAAAGCTCCTGTCGATAGACCTTCACTCAACCATCTATGTTATTTCCTATCTATAACTTTATGAATATGAATACTTTTACTCTTTAAATGAATAGCTTCCCCATCTTTATAAGCGACATAGTTAATACTAAAAGACTTAAAAGTTGAACGCAACTCTTAAAAGTAGTATACAATGACTATACGATAAGGAATCGCTGCCTGTTGCAAGTTAATGAGATAAGACAGATCGACGAGCGATCATAATACCAATACCAAAGTATTATGCGAAAGGAGCTTTGTTCAACAGGGCTCAAGCTTCTGTTATTCAAAATCATCCAACGAGTGTGTTGGTAGCAAAACATATCTTTGTTGAATATTATTTAGAGCTTTGTTTTTCCAAAAGAGGTTTCAATTAGTGTCTGATCAACCTCAACCAGTTTTATCCCCTCCCTATTTACTCTATGGACCTCCTGCAGATGTTCAATCATATTTTTCATTGATGAATCTGCAAAGTTAGCTGCCACCCCGGCTGTTGGACCTAAATTATACAAGAATACTTAGTACTTAATCGTGTGAAATCCTGTATGACATATATACTAAAGCCACAAACAGATACTACTCACAGGGTGCGCAGAGCCACCTGGTCTTCCCATCAATAGTGGTATACTTGCTTCCATTTTCAGGCAAGTAAACCCAACTCTTTCAAACTCTCTCCTTTCCTTTAAAAATTTTTCAATGCTATATGTTTGCTCCACCCCCTATACATCAGTTGCTACCACCAGCAAAGGTCGGAGTAAGTAACCGACTCGGAGCACTTCTTAAAATGCTTATAGTAGGGCTACTGTTATGGTTGAACTGTCCATCAGTATTGGATTTGGGCCCCAGATCTACCGTATTGAGTATTCCTGGAACTGAGTTAATATCAAAATCCCAAATTGTTTCCTGGGATGCTGAATTTTCTCGTTGAATTGACATACAGTCAATATGATTGATCGAGCAGGACTCAATAGAACTCTGTTTCTCAGACTGTGGTAAAGTGGCTAAACAATCTGATCAAAAAAGATATTTTCAATTAATAAAGAAAGACTGTTTCTGTACTCGATACTCAATTATTGTACGGAGATGGTTGAGGGACTCGGAGGTCTCATATTGTATCTCCTCTTTCTCACAATCCTCAGCTTTCTGATCTATTTATCCACATTTCAGACTTCTCTACCAGCCTGTCACTTCACCTGTAATTCCCTTTCAACCTAAAGCGAACTCACTCATAATAGTGGAATATATTTCGTGTTCAACCATACAAGTTACTCAGAGTATTGAAATATCGAAACCAATTTGTTTAAACTAGTCAGATTGACCAATTTCAGTCGCTTTTCACAGTTACCTATTGTTACCCACAGTCACCGCCTATCCCCTGCCATCCCACTATGAACCTCGCAATCTCCTCAAGGTCCCTGCCGTTTACCCTCAACCTGCCAGTCCCCCACAGTCCCCCACCGTCCCCTGCTGTCCTTACCATCACAGGTTATCACTCGCAGTCCCATTCCGTCCCCTGTGGTTTCTAACTGTCCCTATATTCCCCTGTTTTTTTCTGCCCTCCCCTGCGGCCACCTACCGTCTTAACAGTCCCCACCTGTCCCCTATACTTCCTAGAGTGCACCCTCTGCGCTCGGGCAAACCCATGACCTAGTGTTGTCTCATATTGTAGGGCATGTCGTCCTGAGTTATGATGGCTGTCTTGGGATTTTACGGATGAGGACGGGATCTTTTTTGCCATCCAGTCTAGTCCAGGGGTCTTGGCAATCGGTCCTCACGGTCCTACAGGGCACCTAGACCATTGAGAACACTGGTTGTAATTGCCGAGTTCGGAATCGAAGCCGCGGCATATCAGTATATAACAACTTACCGCAGCAGTCTTCGTGCGTTTGATTCCCAACTCAATAATAAACGAGATATGGGATTACCGTAATTCGACATTTGGTAAATGAGTAACCTACCATATAGCAGGAGAAGTTGTTTCCAAACGTTGTTCAGTAATGTAGATATATCCGTATGGCGGAATTGTCCGTGATATTTGTGTGGGGCAGGCCGTTGGCATTATATATATTGTGGCGCAGCCCCTGAACCTACCCCTACCACATGCCTTACAATCGAACACCCATGATGGTATGATCGCAAGGCTGCTGAGCATGCCGGCCTCTCACTTGGGCTGAAGAATCAGGGAAAGGGGAGAGCACAGGCGAGTATCGTGAGAGGAAAGAATACCTGTAACGTCAGTAATTTGCTTTACAGGCGGGGGCGAAATTCGCATCTTGCACCTCCTCCCTCATCCGACCGTACCTCTTAGTCACTGACTACATCACAGCGATACCAATCCATCTCTTTGCCCCCGCCAACCGTGAATTCTCACCTGAGCCCTGCAATCGCCTGGATCAGATTCGGGCTGTTAGGCTATTGTGTGGTGGCGAATTGGGTGCCGTTTCTATGTTTGCTAAATTTCGATGTATTTGGTGGACCGCGACTAATCGGTTAGCGGGATGTTTTTGAAATAGGTATGAGATTCGATCGGTATGCAATAATGCGTGGGATACTGAAGATAAAAAGAATTGACTTAATTGATATAGAAAAAATCGGCGACTTGCGTCTTCAGCCATGGTGGACTGCCCGGCACCTTAAATACAAAAGCAATACCGACTCTCCTAGAGCTGTGAACACGACCGCACCATTTCCGCCATCACGCACACCTCTCCCCCATAGTTCCTCCGGCCCTTGCGGTCTTCATCGCCGAAATTCTGTACCTCTTTGCTTTGTCCAGTCTTACAGTCTGCTTTCCTGCGCTGCCTTCTCCGACATTCTCTGACATTCTCCTTTTTCACTGACTTCCCCGAAATCCCAGGGTCTCCCCCCGGGTTAATCCCACACCGCTCAGTAACGATTTTCTCTCCGACACATCTTTTACCGCTCCTCCACGCAAATCTCTCCGACACACCCAACACCGCTCCATCACGCATATCGCTCCGCTTTGCCAAGACCACTACTCGGCATTTCCAATCTATGGCTACACAGTTTCTGACCCACTAGACAAACCCCCGAACAAATGAAATAACCGCCAAACGAACAACAACCATGACCTCCGGGGTAAGCGCCAGTAATTAACAATAACCTGAAGGCGGTTAGCGATAAAGGCGCCGCTGAGTTGAGAGGATTGAAAATCGAGGATGAGGAAGCAGTCAGGCAAGAGGAAGAAGACGAAGAGGAGTTGATAAGGCCTCCGTCGACCCTATCTCGCAAGAAGGCAACCCGAATGAGAAAGGAGGTGCCGACCGCGGAGGGAAGCCTCAAGAAAACAAAACTACATTGCTCGCAACGCCATTTAACCAATCATCGTCGCCAAGGAAGCTAAGGCTGAACCAATTTGAAGAACGACAGACAGTCGCACGACGGTGATGATGGAAGAAGCAGCGGCCCCTGACGGGTTGCTCCTGAAAGGACTGTTACTGGTGAACGGTAAAAGACCTTGGATTAAAGCTTTTTCCATAGTCTTGGGGTATTGGCGGGGGGTAATTTTTCTTTGTACCTATGTTGATTGATCTTCCTTCACCCTTCCTTTCCCACCTTTGCTTCATGTAACATTCTTTTGTAAAACATCAAAAAATTAAAATTTCCCCTGATCTGTTAAAGGCCCTTTCTCTTTACACTTATTTCTTTTTCTCAACTTCCTTTGTTCTCTCTAGCTTGTGTCGTAGATGTTGTACCTGCTACAAGTCTATGTGTTAGAGTGTCATTTTCTAGCCGGAATGAGCAGGACTGTTATCTCATCCTAGTCTGTTCATACCAGGTACGGCACACCTACCTACTCTAACCAGATCATGCCTTTCACATCCGCATGACTACACTCCCCGAAGCTACGTGGACTAAATTGGGGCGCCGCATTTCCCCGGATTGATCCCCCCATTTTCTATGCCATTCCCCGTACTAATGGGGCCCAGAAAATATTTGCTACGTGGCTGAGGGGTTGTTGTTTCTTCCAGCTAGTGAAAATTGCTATCCAGGTGTTATACTCTATGCAGCACGGCGCGACCAATAGCTAGTTCATTGGGGCACGAACAGGAGGAATTAGATAATCACCGGCTCGGAACTTGGTAATTCTATTTCTGCCGTGAAAGAGGAAGCGGATAGAGCGGATATTCAGAAGAATGTAATTGAATTCTACTCTTGTGCCTGTAAGGTATAGTACACCCATTCAACGAGCTAGTCAAGGATTAGCTAACTCAAGGCGAGACCGCCCACGACGCTGGTTTGTCTTACGCGCCACCTATCTGAACCCGACTATGGGCTCGGAGCCAAAGTTTGAATGAATACAACTAGCACAAAAAAGTGTATTTCGGGACAAAGCGTTGATACCATCAGAAAGGACAGCCAGTCCGAGGCGGGGGCCTTGATGATTAACGGAAAAGTACACACCATTGAACTTTATCCTATTCAATCCTCGCCTGTTCCCCCTACCACAGGCTGGTGCTACGGAACACGACCCCACCTTGAGCTGCACTTCATATTTGTGGGAGCTGGGTCGGTGTTAACAAGTTTGGAAATGATTGGACGGGGGTCAGGGGATCTGAACTGGCTTCCAGTACAGTACAGCAGCGGACTATACCAGTAATTGATTTCGCCGCTATAAGGGAGCTTAGAAAATGTCCTACCACCCCAGAGGTCGCGTGGGCCCTCTCCTGGTGTTCGCATACTATGCTGAATGGTACGAGAGTCCGTTGGAAATTGGCAGCAGAGATGCACCGACGCAGATGTGCACTGGAATTATAGGATTGGTATGATATCACGAGTAGTGATTTGGGTGGCCCTACTCCGGGATAACTAGAGAATAACACCTCTCGCGAGCCATGAGCGGGCGTCACTTTATCGGCAATTGTGCACTCTTGATGGCATTCCGAACATACTTAGTGCAAGATGCGGTAAGAATAAAAGAGACAACAACCGGACGGACTGAAGGATGATTCCGAGGAACGTTGTTAAAGATTCTTAGGCAGGAGTCGGAAAAGCAATTGGGTGAATTGGAGTGCACGCGTGTTGCGGAGAATGGGAATAAAATATCCGCCGAAGAGTCGCCCGGGTCGGACTCCAATCGCGGTCACTCCATCCGGGGTCACACTAGAACATCGTTTGGGTGAATCTAGCGCTGTAGGAGGGACTACTAATAGGAGGGGTATAGCGTAGAGCCGAACATAACCCGATGTTAGCAAATAGACCTTGAATCGTACCACCCACAGCCACCCCCCGATGAAGTGCCGACTCTCCCTACCCTTACCATTTACCACTAAGTGATGGACAACGTTTTGTCACTTTCCGCAGTTTCCTCCGAAATTACAGCATGCGTGGATGTCCTTGCCCATCGAGTTTGCGCCGCTCTTCCCGCGGGCTCTCATATTCGGTCTCCAGTTCCTTCGGCCCTTGTGACGCACCTGGTCGGGGGGCTCGTTTGCCCCTCGTCTCATTCTCTGCCTGCGGCCATTACCCGAATACACCAGGTTGCTACAGCTTGTGCACTCTGTCGGAACCCTTCGTATCGAGCTTCAACATCGTTACTCGGGATACCACAGTCGTTTCGTCCGTCCGTCCGCTTATTGCCCTTTATATTCATACCTCGTCGCGCACCACGTTTTTCGAGAACGTTATAACGTAATTTACAGGGAAGCGGATCTTCACCAGGATTCGGCTCACCCATGGCAACCAGTTGAAAACAAACTTCCACTATTAGTATCACAACCAATATGATAGATACAACTTTGCAAATGTAGGAGCAGGTAATTTTGGATATGGAGAATCATAATCTGAGATTATTATTATCAGATTTTGAGTTATTGCATCTGTATCACATTTTTAGAAGTGCCTCTACCGAAGTACCCAACCTCCCCTTTTCATTACGGTTCGAAGTAAAAGGAATATACAAAGCACCTTGTACCTCATTCCAGTACGTCTCTATGTCATCCATATTGAGTAGCATGAGTTCTTACCTGATATTGTTTTATTTCTTTCAAATTATTGGAACAATAAAAGAGAGGAAAAATTCGCTTACAATACATATAAAATTGAGACATTGAACAACATGATATCTACTTATACAGCAGACCAATAGATTTAATATTTTGAAATTAGGTTTCCAGATATCCAGAAAGTAGGAATACAGTATTATAGGTTGAGCAGTATCTTGTACATGTTTCATCCATTATTTCTAATTTGGAGTCTGAAACTCAATATAAACATTCAACATATATTGAAATTATTGCAGAAAGTTCAATTACTGTTCTGTAACCTTACATGTTTGTACACATTTATTATCAATAAGAACTTTATGTAGTCTACTTTGTTCCAAGTTGGTAATTTATGTGATTCTGATAGAAATAGATCATTTCATTTAACTGAAATTCTTGTCATATATGCTATTATAGTTCAATATTTGTCTTGAATAAAGTTAATAGTCATTAATCCTGGCTTCTGTAGTGCTGTAAAGCTATCATGAAAGTTATACTTATCTTAAATCTTTATTCCTTGTACAATTTGTCTTGTTTTAACAAGATAAATACATCTTTCAACATGAAATTTTGATAGTAGAATAGAATTCATCAAACTTGCCACTTTGGCCTAATACTATTCGTATGTACTTTAATAATGCTATTGAAGTTAGTCATAAATTATCCAATCTACAGGTCAGTCATATAAGGAAATATCTTGCAGTCAAATGGCCCAATTTATATGTATTTTGATGCAATATTTCAGCTCTTCGGTAGGTCCTGTAATTGCGAAGAACTTTCATGAATAGGGGTAAGAACTCACACTACTTAATATATATGATCTATACAAGTACCAGAATCAGTTACAAGGTTGGTCAGTAGATGCCTTCTGATGCGAACCTGTATTTAAGTCAGAGTATATATGGTTTGGCGCAAACATTTTCAAAAATATGATAAGTATGTAACAGCTTTGAATTGTACAGTAATAATTACATATTATGATTCTCCATATCTCAAAGTACCTGCTTCAACATTTGCAGAGTTGCATCTATCATAATGGTTGTGATAATAATAAGGGAAGTTTGTTTTCAACTTGTTGCCACAGGTGAGTCGCATCCCGGTGAAGAGCCGCTTCCCTGTAAATTATGTGAGATGCAGCATGGCCAGCTAGGCAGTTAGGCAAGCAACAATGAGTGGTTGATCAGAGCCAGCCTTATTGAATACAAAATTCAGGCCAAAATTAAGAATAGTGAATGCTAGTTCGTTAGAGATATTGCCTACAATTTGAAGTCAAACTACACCAGCACGTAATACGGAGATTCTGGTGGCGGAAATGGAGGCATTGGAGCTTGATTAGTAGACTAATACTAGCGGTAATGTGGGGCTAGTGGAGTTGGTTACTTTGTAACGGAATTTTTAATTGGGTATTGGCCTGGCAAGTTTAGTGTGGTTTCTGGTTTAGTTCAGTTTTTTTTATAACTGGTAATGACTTGTAGTTCTGCCAGTGGGAAATAGTTTAATCACTAATTGAGTTGAATTGAAATCAAGTGTATTTTCCCTTAAGGGGTACAAAAAACAGAAATACACAGCATCAGCTAAGATGCCAGAACAACCCCCACCGCGGACCAGAACCACAACAGCTAACCAGAAAACCCCTAAGCGATACACAGAAAATGGGTGAAAAAACAGCTCACATCACAAATCCAATCCATATACAGACGAACCTATAACCTCTGCAGACAAGCAACATCAAGAAATCCCCCAGCCACGGTGAACCAATACCAAAGAAAACCAAACAAGATAGGAAAGAACCACCTCCCAACCAAAATACAACCCCCTAACCTAAGGCGACAGGCGTACAAAGGGCTCAGAATGACAAGCCTTGGCACCAGGACGGCGCTGGCGGAGGCACAAAGTGGAGTAAATGTACCCCTGGCCAGCTGGGTAGGGAAGAAACGAGAGCAGAAGAACCTCAATCCGCTGTAGTATGGCCAGCGTGAAGAGTGTCTGGTACCAGTGGGATATCCCCAGAGGTCCTCCAGAAACGAACAACAGTGGAGTGCCAGCTAGTTATAGTGAGTCAGTAGGGTGCCAGCCAAGGATTGAAGTGATAACAGCAGATGCCATCAGGTGGAGTGATGTTGTAGTAGAGTACCAGCCAATCCACCGTAGTTGGGAGAGAGAAGGCCGAATCCAGGAGACTACATAACTGTCAAAATTGTGTTGGTGTCTGTACTAGGCCATCTCAATTGTCAATACAGCAGGTGTTTTACCAGGTCTCTCTTGTAGTCCCTTTATTCTCTGAGACATAAGGTTACTTAGTGGATGGGATACCATCACCATGCCATAAAGAGAGGAGAGTGGAGGAATCGACCGAACCCTTCCAGAAGACCATACCCTACTGGAAACCCTAAGTCCAGAGGGAGAGGAAATTCTAAGATCTGTTACTGCGAACTGTAGTCCCAGCTGTCTGCTGAGTGGAAAACCGTGAAAGCCGACTGTGCAAATGCTAATCGAGATGCCTAGCAACGCGGGGTAAGAGGAGGAGGGCCAGCATGGTGAGGAGTGCTGGAGGCGAGGATGATAGGCACCAAGGCCATCAAGGGGCCTGAAAGTCCCAGTGGGAGAGAATAGTAGGTGGCCCAATGGCAAGAAGAGATGAAGAAGATAAATTCCCCACTGCCCTGAGAGGGGAGAGAAGAGGGGAAAAGTGGTGAAAGTTCTCTCCTGGTGTTGAGCCGTTCCCAAATAGGAAATAATTTCAAGCGAGAGGAAAATAGGAGTTGCGGAGAATGAATAGTTTCATCCCTAAATTTAACAGTTTTATATAGAGAGGAGGTGATATTACCCAGGGGTACCATGATCCATATTGCTCGATGAGTACTGAGTAGGATATAAGTCAAGAGCAGTTTCACCATAATTAATGTTCAGTGTAAATTCCATCCCACCGTCCTTGGAGTTAATTTCTACTCCTAATTCATGACCACGGGAGAGCATTATTATTATATAGGTTGAGTCGCACATGCTAAGTGGAAGACAATTGAGATCGAAATAGTTGTTGGATAGAGGTGTTGGAATAGGATGATAGAACTTTAATTATTTCTTAAGTGCAAGCCTGCTGTCTAAGTACAAACAGAGAGAAGTGTGCACACAATAGGAACCCTCTCACCACCATTATTCAAACACTCAACATTCAGAGACACAACTACACATCCAGTTATACCAGTATAGCTCATACATCACTGAACAAAGATTAACTATTGGGGCAGGCAGTGATGCAAGTTTGTTATTACTAGTGAAGTAAGTTGATTATTCCTTACTAGCAAGCACAAGCAACTGAACAAGTACCATGTCAGACAAAGGAGAAAAATGTATCTCTGTAATACAGATCCTCTATCATAAGATGTATGATTTGCATAGATAAGAGCATAGATTGGGAAGAGAGTAAAAAAAGGTATTTTTAAATTCAGCAGCCTACTGGCAATGTAATGGTCAAATCATCTATATTGCGAGGAACAGCCAGGGATTTACTTATCTGCCTTCCCAAAAACTTTAACTAATTCTCCCAGAGGGTGGAAAAATCACGTTCCACGAGGACTTTGTATTGTTAAACCTGGCATGCCGCTTGCTAGCCTGTGAGGTAGCTAGCTGATTCTGAATCTTACTTAAAATCTATAAGGCTAGAGCTGCAATTCCAGCAACAGTGACATCACTGCGGGTTCTATTACAGTATGAGTTGTTCCACTGAGCAATCAACAGGGTGGAAATCTCTCTTGTTACACTTTCCTGCAAGGATTCATCTTTTTTTGGCACTGCTCACAGGAAGTACGATTTTTCATATGAACCTTGAGTATTGACCTATGTCTTGCAACATAATCGAAACCTTCAAGCCATATCCGACTGGCACTGCAACTGAGCTTGGATACCCCAATATAACTAAAGGATGGTACATTGAGCCAGGAATGATCCTCGCATTCCAACAGTTGGTACTGAATCAGACAATATTCAGAGTGGACATTACCCTCCCATATTGCAAGGGGAGATCTCTCCAGGATCGATACTGCATTATCTCCATGCCAAGAACAGTATTCACCGAAAATCCTTTGCTGAAATGGCACCTAAGTATCATTAGATCTTGAAAAATGCATTATTACACTGAGCCCAGAGATAGGGTAACTATCGGAGCAGTATGGCAATACGGGACGGAGTTGGATAGAAATTGTGCATTATTAGAGATTTTCAATGTGTGGAGCTTCGGAGGTAGGTTTCTGGACTGCATACCATAGTGGAAAACATGACCAATATCTGCGCATCCCTAGATAGTAGAGAGGTTAGTTCAATGCATTTTTATCAAACTACCCATAAATTATGAGGAGAAGCAAAGTCTTGTTAGAATAGTTTAGGACATCTTGCGAGTAGCTCTGGTGAACGTGCTAGGTAGGATTTGGGAGAATTTTTCTTCTTTAAGTAGGAGCACAATCCAGAATTGAAAGTAGAACAACCATATCATACCTTGGGAACCTGATACTAACTTTTTGTAAGCAGAGTTGTTGTCATACTGTATCACCGGTTTTGCCAACATGTTAGCATGAATTGTATGTTTATAGATGGTTTCCCATTAATCATCAGTTAGCTCCTCATTAACCCTCTCTTCCAGTCTCAACCAATGTTCCTTAACCATAAATAATAAAATAACTGCATCTTTCAAATAAGCTTGGATTGTTAGAAGCTTAAGATAACTCTAACTGCTAAAAGGATCTTCCATAAACCTGCCAAGCCTGTCCCAGCATTCGTCAAATCGGTGCAATTGCTTTCATCGGATGAACTAGCAAATATCAAGGACAATCTGCTTCTTTAAAGAAAGCCATTCAACCTACCCCATTAGTATCGATGTTTCACCAGTAGACCTCAATTGCAGCCTTTCCAGGTCAGCGAATTCAGCTGATAGCTTTTGCAAATTCTTCCTAATGTTTTCTTTATGGTCAACAACTGCTTGATAGACATCCTGATTCTCCGCACTTGTAATGCAGCTTTCTTCAGTAATATGATTCGATTGTAAACCAGTAGCAACAACTTAGGCACCAGCTTCGCATACCAATATGCTTGCCATAGCATCTAGAATCGAAATAAGTAAAAGATGTGTTCCGTAGTCAACAGATACTTCATATTTCAGATCTGTTGACAGTGAATCCGCATGTTGCGGGGTTTTATTCAGGAATGTTTGTGCCATTAGAGCAACAAGCCGATGACTGTTGACATGGGTTGACATTATTGTTGGGTCCACCGGGAGCTAGGCCAGGCTTAGTCTGTGACTGATTTTATACACGTTTAGGAGTTAATTCTCTGCAGCAATAGAATATCATATTCAACAAATGAGTCTTACTAATTAGACTGCAATTAATCAGAGTTTAAAGTAAGATTTCCAGATACTGAATCACCAGGATTGGAAGTAGTGGTAGAGGTGTGACCTGAAAGCAATTTAATAAACAGGTTATTAGAAACAACAGTCCCTGAGACAAAATATGTAGGAAATATATAAGACTATGCAGTACTGAATTGGACCTTGAATTCAACTTACCTTGTATAAAAGTAATAGTGCTGTAACTGGTAGTGGGGGAGGGGGGGGGCTAAGAGTACTCTCCACAAGATCACAATGATAAACTTTAGTTTCTTTGGACTCTTCCAAGCCTTGTTCGGAGTAAGTTGTCTGGAGCTTTGTTGTCTTCCATGAAGAGATATCAAGTGTTCTCGGTGGGGTAGAGAAGTGCGAGGAGGAAAATTATTGGAAATGAAAGAGAATCTGTCAGTTCAAGAACTGGTGTATTGTGGTTATGCCGTGCTCATTGGACATAGGGAGAATGCGGTTTGGTAGCAAGTATCAGCTGCTGCTGTGGAATAGGATTAGGTGTGGATAGAAAGGAGAGGAGGACGATGAGTCACTTTTTTGTGTTTCTAGTGAAATGGATAGACTAAGGATAGATTAAGGAGTGTTTACCAAGAGATAAATCTGATAAGATAAAGAAAATCAAATCAGATTCACCCATAATAAATCAAATTCGATTAGATTAAATAAAAGTAGATTAATAAAATTATAGATTAATAGAATATACCTTAAATACAACCCGGCCCTCAAATGCTGCTGTAAATTGATTATTTAAGTTTATTTTGTTGTTCTAGAAACAGGGGTTAGTTCTTTACTTTCTCTCCTTGCATGATACTCGGGCACTCATCCATACATTTCTGCAGCCACTCATTCTATCATTAATTAAGGCGGAATTGATTTTCCTTCAGTTCATTGACTACTGATTCGTCAATCAGTTGGTCATCTTCAAAGGCAACATCCTTCAGTTTATCACCTTCTAAGACACCTTCAGTTAGATGTTGGGTTGAGGAAACCTGTAGCCAACTAGATGAATGTCGAAATCACCATCACTGAACCGCATACCCCCGGGAGGCGGCATAAAACGGTATATCCGGTAGACCGGGCTGCGCGGGTCGTAGCTCCAATGTATATGGCCTGCGTATCCCCCGTTACCTACGACACAAGCTACCCTTCTTTTCTCTCAATACCAGCACGCTTCCTACCGCTACCGCTCGCATTTCTTATCGTTCTTTGAACACCCTCAACTGAAACTTCCAGGGATGTTAACCGCTGTCATCCAAACTCCAATACCAAAAACACCTTATAAGACACCATGGCCCTAGGCAGATACAACAATGCGAAGAGAGCTGGGCCCCAGCCAGGGCATCCAGCACTCAGAGCGGTATAAGAAAGAACACCCATCAACACCAACCACGAAACCAGTACGGAACTAACACTCAACCCTCAACCTCAAGGGCACCAGGTGAGAGAGCACTGGAAGCCTCCAGCAGGAGTGAGGAAGAAGATCCAAGTACGCCCAAATATAGCCACTCCCTCTCGAGCGATCTTCAAGGTACTATACCAGCCGCACCTCAACCGAGCAAAGCTAGTCCCGAATACAGAATACCAATATTACCTAACTTGAACAGAGCTCCTCACCTCTCTCTCTACAACCCCCAGAGACCTCAATTACTTTGGGCACCCTACAGCAACTCCTGGGCGCCCAGGAACAGGAGATTATAGAGAGAATCCTGATGCAGCTACACCCGCAAAAGCCAACCCATGAAGCGGGCTCACAGGAACGTCCTTCAGCAATGGTAGCAACATCTCAGCCTACTCTTACTCCCCAACTGAACCCAACCCTCGTACGGATTTCCGAATTGGAAGCCCAACTTGCCCAACTAAGTGGGGCTACCGTGTGAGGCTACGGTGTGAGAACAGACAACACACCCTGAGCAAGGAGTGATGGTATGTATCAACCCTACCCGTTCCCATAGGCAATGAGAGTGCATCCACTATGGCAGACTCGCTAGAGCTACTATTTTCGGAGGTTGAAAGAGGAATACTTAGACAGATAAGCAAGAATCATTTCAGGCCAACCGACATTTACCGCCTGCTTGCTAGCGAAAAGGCGGGAGCAGAGTCCCAACGAAATATAAGCATTGGCAGCGTGGAGTTTGAGCAGGCAGAGAGAGACGGAAAAGAAAGTGAATACAGGATTAGTAGTTTTTTCAAGGCTTGGGCAGCCTGCTCTGGAGTTCTCATCAAGCTAGCACCCCACGAACTTCAAGGCCAGCTCACCACAGCCCTCTCCATATACACAATGAACCTCTACAATCTGCACATAAAATACACATCGGAAGGGGTCAAAAGCTACCACTTCCAGTTTGGCAGAAAGAGAGTTGCGAGTGGAAGAAACATCTATCACCCAACAGAATGGAGGCAGCTCGATAGCTAGTTAGTTGCCTCTAAGTAATTTGCCTACCCCATCCCACGAACGTCAGTATCCAGCCAAAGGAGCTACCTCACAGGTACCTGGAGGGTATTCGAACTACCTATCTGTGAAGGCTACCTCTCCCCGGCCTACCAACTGTCCAACACTGCCACATAATCTTGTTAGTGTACCGGAACGCCGAAGCAGCTTCCCAAACCTCCAAACATTATCCAATCTGCCAGCCGGTACTCCTGGTGGAACGTTAGCTCTCGCAACTTCAGCTTGCCAGAACTGGAATTATCCCAAATGCCGATCGTTACATTGCCGATACCAACATTGCTGCATCTCTTGTGGTAGTAACCACTGAGCTACACACTGTGCCACAGGAAAAAATGGCCCCACACATCAGCCACGTAATGGTCCCCTAAGCTGTTAAGCGATCCCTCCCCCACACATGAGCACTGCTCTCCCCCAACTCCTTCCTCTCCGCTGATAAATCACAATAATCCCCTGAAAGTTAATCATGACACAAAACTCACTACTATGGCACATGTGACCACACCCATAGCACACAAATTGAACCTGTCTACTGAATACCTCATTACCCGTATCAACCTGAAAACTAGTTCCAAGCCACCAAGATCCAACACGATTATTCACTGTCCCCTTCTTTCCTTTCATAACCCAACCATGCCTCCAAGACGACTCAAGGTAGCTAGCTGGCTACGCATAACCTCTGAATATCCGGATCGTTATCTAATCAACTCTGTTCTAAGGATTTACCAGTACCGGGCAAGGATCGGTTATGAGACAAGCTGCCACTATACCACAATTCACCCTAACCTCGCAACGGCAAATAAGAACCCCGAACTCTTATCCACAGATATTAAATCTGAAGTCAACAAGAATCGCCTCAAGGTATATCTGAACCAAGAAAGCTCACCAACCAACTATCCCGCCTCCACACCTAGCTTAACGGACAAGTCCAATGGTTGGTAGAGTTGAATCCACCACCTATCCTTTCCTCCTGGGGATGCTACAGCAAGTAAAGAAGGAATTTACCATGATTACGGTATACACACCTATGCAAGTATCGAGGAGACAATTGAAATAATTCAGCAGTATGGCGAAACCAGCATCCTGGTAAAGCATAATTTCGAGTCCATCTTCTGACATCTCCCCATCTCCCCCATAGATGTCTCACTGCTGGGCTTTGAATGGCAGGACATATAATATGCAGAGCCCTTCTTGCCATTTGGGTTACGCACACGCACAGTACCAGTTTAACCTCCTTGATAACGTTTTCTATTGGATTTCGGAGCGAGAGCTCAAGGATGCTGGTATTACAGCTAGCGTTATCCACTACCTAGACGACTTTCTCGCTATCCTCCCAACGTCCTTGGTTACAATGAGGTTCAAGGAAGTATTCAGTCACTTATGCGCAGAACTTAAACTGTCAATTAAGGAATCAAAGCATGACGAAGGCTGCATCTGTTAATTTTCTGCGTGCATCTTCTTTATATTTTCATACTTACCTCACCTGTCTCTCCATTTCCGTCTCTTAATTTCTCTTGTCCTGTACTGAGAACAATGTGTCATCATTGTTCCTTCTTTCCTCAATATGTTCCTGATGGGGTGCTTACGTTGGAGAACTTTACCAAGATGGGAAAAGTGGACACCATTTTTGCCAGGTGTATTGGTAATGTCGGACTAACAGTTGTTTGTTTTGGGACATGATGTTTATGTATCATAGTTACGGCTTCGGAAGTCCGGATACGTGGCTGACACGTGGTATTATTGGGAATAGCATAAGTAGCTGCCCCTTCGCTCACAACAAAGAAGCAGATTAAGAAACAATCACAACCATCATTCATCGTTCAAGTTCCCGTTCCTACAAGTTTTACCACTTGTGCTGGTTTCCACTTGCGAGTTATCGTTTCCTCTACGGAAGACAAAAACTACAGCATCCCCACCTTTGGGGAGATTGAGTTTGACACGAGGAGAATAGTTATCCACTTACTGCAGAAAAAATTGTGGAAGGCAGAACAACTCATCGAAGAGATGATAACCCAATACTCCACTTTCCTCCTCAACCTACAGCTGATGACCGGTTATCCCAACTTCCTCACAACAGTCATACCATTGGGACGTACCTTCCTCACCCCCTTGTATAGTATGAAATTATACTTTTCTTCAGGAACTCAGCATGGGAAACGTCCGTTATCTCGAGTGGCCAAGAGGGACCTATCATGGTAGTCAAATATTCTACAACATACGCCGGAACGTTCAATCCTAGTCAGGCAGCGTAACACTTTACTCACATAGTCAGACGCAGCGAGCACTCACGGCCCAGTCACATTCAATTGTAGCCAGGAAGAGATACTCCCACACAGAGAATTCGCCTTTGCAATCCGCCCTCCTACATACCTCGCCCCTGCAAAGGAACAAACCAATACTCTGGAAATGCAGGCAGTCGAACAGGTGCTCCTGCACTGGGGCCATCTCTGGAGAGGCAAATGACCAATTATTCATGCCGATAACTGCGCAGTCGCCCAGGCCCTGACCAATCGCACAATCCGCGGTGCACTAATGAAAGTTTTCAGAACATCATTACTTCTTGCTGCTGTGTATGACCTAGAATTGGAGGCTCAGTGGATTCCCACTAAGGAAAATGCCTTAGCCGATGCGCTCTCACATTTAGATATTAACAAAATTGCTGTCCTAGTTTCACAGTTGTTGTCCCAATCACTCACCCTCCTGAAACATAGTTTTCTAACATATGGCAATCGGGATTGTCTGCAAGCCATGCTTATTAAATCTGGCGCTGCCCGGCCCTTTCTACCCGACGAATATATGATATCCCAAGATCAAGCTTTACTACCTTCTGCGGTCCCTCCAGCTACAGGCACTACAACGGGGAATGCTTTCCTGCAAAGGTCACCTGGCTAATAGAGTGGATATGCTCATTAGCCGGTACTATCAAGATGAAAACGATGAAACTATATCTTGCCCGTATTAAGTCATACCAGCTTGACCTCGAAATCTGCTGCAAAGTGGCTCTAGATCCATGTTTGGAGAGAACACAGCAAGGGATAAAGCGGGACCATAATGAACAGTAGAAGCGAAAACAAACACCCCTCACACGACCTCACCTCCTAAAGATCCTGTCTCATCTCAGACCTACCAGTTAGGAGAATGCCGAGACCCTCGAAGTTTTACACTTGAATTCACCAGGTTTCTTCGAGTCGGCGAATTTCCCTACCACGCAAGTGATCACAAGCTAGGTACCAGCTTCGGAAAATGGTTCCTAACCAACAGAAGTGTTCATATCCACCACAGCTACAGCTATATACACCTTAACCTACCAGCATCCTAGACTGACCCTTTTAGAAAGGGAATCTAGTTCACTGTCAGTGCCACCCCTGATAATGGATGCCCAGTACAGGCAATGAAGTCTCTCCTAGCTATTGACAACCACTGCCCAGACCCGGCACCACTATACTGTATTGGACCACTTACACAACATGCCTTTACAAGAGAATTCGTAGTGCGCCAGCTGCGGGGGTTGGCTATTGCGGCTGGCCTAGGCTGCGAAACCTGGAATGGCAATAGTTTCCGCCAGGGTGCAGCTACCTGGGCCACGGAGTTCACAGTCCCTGAGTGCAACATCCAAACCCTGGGAAGGTGGAAGTCCGATGCATACAACGCTTTCATCTACTTCTTGCATAGGAAGCGGATAGCACTTTAAACACAATTCGAGCATTGCACTAAGCCAGTCTGATAATGGCACACTGCAACCTGCCTAGAGCATGGGAGGATGTTATCCACCAAACGGCAGGCCAACCCAGGCTCGGGCACCCAGTCAGCCTTTGTATTTAGAATGCTAGTAGTAACACCCCCCCATCGCAAGGGCAGTGGCAGCACCTCCAAGACAATGGCGGGTGTGAAGTACCAGCAATTGTCCATCGTGGAACGGATTATTGTATTTCATTTGGTGTTATCTCTCCCAACTTATTTCCTCTCACTACTATTATTTCTGCTTCTACTTCTTTAATACCTGTACACGACTTCGGACAATTGGTTAAATGTAGGGTTGGAGAAACCCGTTTCCAATTGGGCAAAGCAGGGGCCAAACTTGACGCGAGCCAAAGCGCTGTCTCGGAGCTTTGCCGCAGGAAGGTATAGCCGTGCACTGTCTTAGTGCAGGTCATAGCTCTACCCCAACCGGCAGGTAGAGTAACCGCACCTATACCACCCACGATTCCCCCGAGACGTGAGTGCTTTCAAGTTCTCCAGGTCCATGATCCTCAAGCTTCCAACAGCTTGCGTTCTTTTTCAGTGTTCATTCTCCTCCCACTATAGAACCCTTTGTTTTTGTTCTCTCTTTTGTAGAAAATCACGAAGCTTCCGTAGATTAAAAGATGAGGCAAAGGTAGTTTGGCAACGGTTTGGAAATGCAATGGTGGAGCATGCTAAGGGGAGAGTCAATGTGTAAGTATGAGCGCATGTGGGAACTAGTTATTACTGTAAGGGAAAATGTTTGGAAGGTTTCAGTATTTAGCCCGAGGGATACCAGAGGTAGCAGGTTACGCTACGGAGGTTCAGAAGACAACTAGGTACAGGACGATAACGTAATTTGCGGGGAAGCGGCTCTTTACCGGGATGCGGCTCACCTATGGCAACCAGTTGAAAACCAACTTCCATTATTATTATCACAACCAATATGATAGATACAATTTTGCAACTGTGGGAGCAGGTACTTCGGGATATGGAGAATCATAATATGTAATTATTATTGTACAATTCTAAGCTGTTACATTCTTATCATATTTTTAAAATTGTTTGCGCTAAACTATATATATGCCGTCTTGAATCCAGGTTTGTATCAGAAGGCATCTACTGACTAACCTTGTAACTCATTCTGGTACTTGTATAGATCATATATAGTTAGTAGTGTGAGTTCTTACTCCTATTCATAAAAAAATTCTTTGCAATTACAGGACCTACCAAAGAGCTGAAAAATTGTATCATAATACATATAAAATTATGCAATTTAACTACAAGATATTTACTTATATGACAGACCTGTAGATTTGATAATTTGTGACTAACTTCAATAGCATCATTAAAGTACATACGAATAGTATTAGGCCACAGTGGCAAGTTTGATGAATTCTATTCTTCTATTAAAATTACATGTTGAAAGATGTATTTATCTTGTTAAAACAAGACAAATTGTACAAGGAATAAAGATTTAAGATAAGTATAACTTTCATGATAGCTTTACAGCACTACAAAAGCCAGGATTAATGACTATTAACTTTATTCAAGACAAATATTGAACTATAATAGCATATATGACAAGAATTTCAGTTAAATGAAATGATCTATTTCTATCAGAATCACATAAATTACCAACTTGGAACACAGTAGACTACATAAAGTTCTTATTGATAATAAATGTGTACAAACATGTAAGGTTACAGAACAGTAATTGAACTTTCTGCAACAATTTCAATATATGTTGAATGTTTATATTGAGTTTCAGACTCTAGATTAGAAATAATGGATGAAACATGTATAAGATACTGCTCAACTTATAATACTGTATTCCTACTGGCTGGATATCTAGAAACCTAATTGCAAAGTATTAAATCTATTGGTTGGCGGTATAAGTAGATATCATGATGTTAAATGTCACAATTTTATATGTATTGTAAGCGAATCTTTCCTCTCTTTTATTGTTCCAATAATTTGAAAGAAATAAAACAACACCAGGTAAGAACTCATGCTACTCAATATCGATGACCTACAGAAGTACTGGAATGAGGTACAAAGTCCTTAGTATATTCCTTTTACTTCTAACCGTAATGAAATGAGAGGATGGGTACTTCAGTAGAGGCACTTTTAAAAATGTGATACAGACACAATAACTCAAAATCTGATAATAATAATCTCAAATTATGATTCTCCAGATCCAAAATTACCTGCTCCCACATTTGCAAAGTTGTATCTATCATATTGGTTGTGATACTAATAGTGGAAGTTGGTTTTCCACTCGTTGCCATGGGTGAGCCGCACTCCGGTGAAGAGCCGCTTCCCCGTAAATTACGTTAAGTGTTAGGAAATAGGAGAAGACCCGCGAAGGTATCAGGACTCTCTGGAACAGCTATAGCTTTGGAGAAAGTTTTTGGGAAATGTTCATAGGGGTTGAGTGAAAGGAACAGTGTAGTATCATGACGGAAATGTAGTAGAGAACGCTGCCAGATTGACAGACCAAAAAGATGTTTCTATAGGAACCGCTTGTGTATATATAGGACACCTCTAGCAACATAGATGGAATGGGCACCGCAGACACTCTCTACTGAACATAGCCATTTTTATGATCTTAAACAACCGGAATACCCAGCAGAAGGGGATCTCGTTATAGGGCAAGAGCTGGCCCAGCTAGCAGGACGGCAACCCAGGGGTGGGTCCAGAAGAATATACTGCACAGCCAGCCACCATGCCAATACGGCCGGAGCAAAGAGTAAGAAGCAACCCCCCAAGCAAGCGATGAGATACCGGACCCAGACAGCACGAGCGATGGAATCGAACACAACTTGTATTGTAGCTCCAGTCCAAGCAATCTCCCCCCCCACAATCCCCGCCTAACCCCGAGCCAACCTACATTCCCACATTCAGCAAGTCCAGCAACTCCCAGCTCATCAGGGACAATTACAAATTCGTACCACTCCGGCAGGAAACAATTACCTTGGAAAACATGAGGTAACTCCTTGAATTCCCTGCGAGAGAGATATTGTCAACAAAGCTGTTCTCCAACTGCGGGTTCAGAACTCCAGCTCAAGCAATCATATAGTACTACCTGATCAAACTACCAACGGCCAGTCCACTGTCAATCAAACAGCCACCCGTACTGCCAACCTAAAAAACCAACTTGCCCAACTCCTGGAAGAAATAGAGCAAATGCAGAATGGTATCTAGACAGAAATCCAACCTGGTATGTACCACCCCACCCAACCCACGGTCATAGAAGATATGGAGAGCACATCTGGTACAGTTGAGTCGGTAGATGCACTATTCCCAGGTGTTGAGCAAAGCACCTTAACCTAAATCATCGAAAACCACTTCAAGCCTACAAATATATACTATCTGCTATTAACCGAGAGGGAGAGAGTAGTGTCCCAAGGGACAATCACCATTGTAGGGTTTGAATTTTAGCAGACTGAGAGAGATGGAAAAGAGAGTGAGTACTGGATGAGTAATTTCTTCAAAGCATTGGCAGCTTATAGCAAGATTTTGGTAAAGCAAACACCTCAGGTACTACAGGGTGACCCGGCAATAGCCTTACTCATTAGCAAAAATAATTACTTGCGTCCTGTGCATCACTTGGGTCGGATGCTGGGGACGATCACCGGGTAAGTGGTTAATCAGGACATGACGTTGGACCGACGTGACGTCCTGATTTTCTGTGGGTCCCTTGCTGCATCCTGACGCCGTGTGGACATGGACCCCTATGTTCAGTGCGTCCTGACCACCCATGGTGTTCCATTGTTTCCCCCAGATAAAATTTGATTCATTCGTTGTTTGTCTTGGTGACGTCTGATCACTCTGCCCTCCACTCAGAAAATTCCTGATCATGATGTTTCTCTTCCTGACAACTACCACCATCGACTATTGCGTCCTACTTTACTGTGGGGGCATGTTGCAACCTGACATCCTTTTTCTCGCTCGCCTACGTCCTGGCTACCGCTGCCCTTGTGCAGTTGCATCCCCATACTATATGGGCAGCCTCCCGATGTTCTCTGGTGTGTGTGTTAATAGTGCCTTACATCGTCCCATATTACTCCTGATTGTTTATGTATCACTTTACGATTGTGCTGACATCTCCATGAGCACTCTTCATGTGGCTTAGATTGTTTATTCAATTTCATATATATGCTAGTTGCCCCTACACCATACCCATTTGCACATCACATCACATCACTGTTGGAGAAAAGAAATCTCTTAATCCTTCATGACATTTGAGTTTCGCGGGTGTTGTTCCCCTGTGCCCTATAATCATCATTGTCCAGCTGACTATCAGCCAACCATGCCTCACTTGCCTGTGCTTCCTCCGCTTGCTCAAGCCCCAGCGACAGGCAAAGGGACAGAGACGGGCTTATCTCTCTCTTGGGCATGGGCCCCACCTCTCGAACACCCAAATATTGGCTTGCCAAATCTGAATCTAGCTGCCCAATTATAAGTGTGATCGAAGACTAACTGTAGTTGAACATTGTCCTTCTCTCCTGTGATGTGTTCCCTTGTTACAACTTTGACTCCTTGGCTGGGGCCCATTGTTCTGTTCTTCCTGGTATAGTTGCGGCGCAAATTTCGTTGGATTCCCCACTATCTATTTCTGGCTCCACCTCATTTCACTCGTCATAATCTACTTTTGTTCGCTCTGCTTGTTTGCCGTACAGCAGGTAAACTCTCCTCAGGATTGCGCTCTGAATACTTCGCACAATTAATTACTCGATACAGGGTAGAATAGTCGCCCATGATTCTTTCTGACAGACAAAAAGGCCTTCTGTGTCTGGTAACAAGTTAGCTTGATTCGCCACAAACTTGGTTAAGCCACCCGATTGAAGGTACACTTTTTGGATATGTGGGTACCAGGAAGGTGTAAGCTCAGCTGGGCAATAAGCCACTCTCAAAGAATTCTGGTATCATTACCACCAACTACACCAGGCTTGAACTCCCTTGGCTCCTCATATATTCCCTTCCATCACGCGGGTAGTGTATGGCACTGTATTGCACAAGTTAGGCATATCATGATAATGGTGATCCGCCTAACAAATTAAGGATCTGAACAACCACGCATTTTGGTTCTCGAGAATTATTTGGCGCTAATCACGTCCGGAATCTGGAGAACAAGAAACCATAATGTCACACACTGTGTAGAGTTGAACCGTTGTTAGCATCAGTCACCATAGGGTTGTCATGTTATTGCAATAAACTTTATAGCCTTACCGGTCGCACATGAATCTGTCCTCTTTCAGCAGATATCGTACCTCAAACACCACAGCTCCAGAGTCCTCCAGCAGTTCGTATAACCTTGCAATTTCATTCTTCTCAAGGTATACGATTTGCGTTCGTACACTCCAGTCATTGTTGCATACATTCCTGTTGTAGTACTGCAATGTTCAGCGTATTATATTCACTTAAGTCCACTTACCATTTTCATACTCTCCGCAGTGGGTGCAATGTATTCACTATCGGCAACCCTCGCCGCAGCCTCATCCCAAACCTTCTTGCACCTCGCCAATTCAAAAAATACATTCAAAAGTCGGTTGTCAAACAAGGTGCACCTCATGATGAGGGCCATTGCGTATTCGACTATGGCCCGTGTAGCACCTGACTCCACCTTACGCCAAGTGCTACTTCCTCCCCAGCCTTCCTGCCGTCATTGAAACAACGTGGCCAGCTGGACCAGAGCTCTTGATATCCGACATGGTAGCACTCAGGCTGCTTAGTCGAGATGAAACTTGTGGGGCACTGGATGACGGATACACAGAAGAACTATAGGTTGTGGCATGAATTAATCCCCTACAAGGTGCCGGTTTTTGATGAGCAGGACCATGCAGTTGTAATGCTGAGCTGCTAGAAATCTAGACCTAACTCGTACTGTTGTTCCCCTGCATTCGAACCGCTTGAGACCCCGGAACCTGTTGCTATACAGAGCCATCTAGAATGTCAATTTCCACTAGATCCAGCTTTGTGTCCAATTTGGCTTCTTCCGATCCCCAGGAATTCTGGTATTCGTCGCGTTCACAGCTTGGATCAATTGCAGTCTGTCCTTGTCCTTCATTATGGATTTCAAAAAGGGCATACAAAGTTGGATGAACAGTACTCCACCTTGGACACTTTGTGTGTCTTTGGAGAAGACTGCTTGCGACTGGTAGTAGAGAATAGTCTCGATGCAATGCCTAGTGGTCTGACAGAGCTCTTGGAAATCTGGCAGGATTGTTGAGCTGCATTCCAGGATCCGGTGTTCCAGATCCGATATTGTCCTTCTCGACGTCACACTGCGGCCCGGTTGGGTTGCTGAACATGGTGGTAGGCTTAAGTACCCCCTGAGAACGGTCCCCACCCGATGACTGATGGCTTGATGATGTATATGGTGAGCTGCCGCATTTGTTTGGTTGTATTCCCGATCTGGATGTCCCTGATCCTGCGGTGTTTGGTCTGATGTTATGTCTACTGCTGTACATATTGCATACTTGGGAAGCTGGTTAACCATGTTAACTCTGCTTATTCATAATGTAATAAGTTAGTAACTGTCCGCCAAGTGAGGATTGAGGACGTAGGCAAACCATATTGGCTTCGAGTCTTGTATCTTGTATATGAGAAGTATTTATAGTTTGTTGTAGAAAATTTGACAGATTTGGTCTTATACGCTAGTAGATTTGGGATTAGGGTTAATGCAATCACATACTATCACTCGTTGTTAGTGGTCACAATTCGACTTCAAAGGCGGGATTATGAATGTCTAACCAATTCATTTATAGTCTGAACAAACAGCGCTACCCTACTAGCCTCACAGGACATTACCTCAGGCTTGAACTAGGACTGAAAACCCGGTCGGCGTTGACATCCCACCCATTCTATTCTCTTGGGAATGTTCAACCCTAGCCTCATCATCCAAACGAACAGTGCTCCATTACTGGACCTGAACACGGATGCGGAACAAAAGTGGGAACGTGGAGAGTGTACTCTATGTTGAGTTTGGGCACAAACGGTAAGGATTAACGACACAATTCCCCATGAGACACTAGCTACAACAGAATGGGATTAGAGGCTCTTCTTCACATATCTGGGCCTGGGGTTCACACTGCTGAACTGTAGTAATAATACAGTACTTGTAGGTTGCAGAGGCTGGCGCCTACAAGGCTTACACAACACAAAACCTGATCCAGACTACTGGTCCAAGTGTCGCCAAATGCAGCCAAGGTTTATATTTCACAGCACAGCTAGGACATATATGACATATATTGCTTTGAATATTTTATGATAATGATCAGAATTAACACATGTCTTTTTGTTAATAGTGCAAGGTTTTGTGATATTTTTCCGTTTTCTTGCAGACTTCTCGGTACTTTTAACTAATAATTATTTCTTTAGATTTACAGCTATATCCCTCATACCGATTTACATTTAAGCACATTATTTTGGATTTCCTTGGCTGATTCTCCATGTCAAACATGGTCATATTTATGTTTCTTTCTATGTTTTCACCATTATTTCCTAAGATACAGGGAGTGTATGCCGCAGATGAAAACCTGTATATATAGGAGCTACCGCCCACCTCTCTTAGGAGAATTTAGAACAAGAATCTCAACCAAGCTCCCTTCATACCAAATAACCTCTCGCTTAAAACATGCCTGCAATAGACATTTAGTATCGTGACCGTATATTCTATATAGTCTATTAAGATCTCACCGTTCACACAATTAAAATCACCTTAGTTGTAGTAGGCAGTTGTTCATTATCGGGTCTGTGATCCTTTATAAAATTTCTATTCCTCTTTAGCACAGTCCACCCTGAGAGACTCAATTGGACTCCAAGCTACAATTTTATTAGTACAAAGAGCAAGCCGACACAGATAGTTTTATATGCCAAGAACGCCATTGCCAGAATGGTATACATCACCTCTAGTGCCATCCTCCAAGTAATATCTATTCCCCCATTACCTCATGCAGTCATTTTAGTAAACCGCTTGACGCAGTGGTGGAGTTTGCTATCTAGTTGTACGATGGCAAATTTGGGTTAATCTGGCAAGCGATATTGATCATTCTATCGTGTCACAACTGCCTGACAAGCAGCAAACTCCAATGGAGCGATAGAGATCTCCCACATTCTGAATGCGCAAAAGATTAGTTTTTTGAAATAGGCATGACTATAAATGCCTCCGCAATTCACAATCCACTACAGGGGATGATCCTCACCACTTCTCCCAGTCTGGCTCACTACTCGCCTTGGGTTTATCTCCAGCCTAAGCCCGGCCGGGCAGTCCTCATCCGCGCGGTCTCGTTTACCAAATTCGCAGGGCGGCAGTATCAGAGCTGAGCGAGAATCTATCATCATATTAGTGCAAGGAGTATTGCGATGATGAATGCTGGTCCTAGATAAACGTCATGGTGTCAATTTCATATAGATACTTGCTCAATTCACCTCGGGCATGGCAGAGGTTCTTCCGAATTGGCTGCTCTCTCCTCCAAAGAATAACATGGTGATTAATTCAAGTGCAGGACGGATTGTGTGTCTGCTGGTGGGATAGGACCCACATTATGCATCTGGGTGGTATTGGGTGGTATTAGTTTCTTTAATGTGGTGGTAGTGATTCCTCTGGTGTCTGGCTGAGACGGAATTTAGAAAGTGGTAAACGTGGTTCCCAGAATTTATGATTTAGTTAGTTCATAAAAGGGTACTAATCTAGCTGCTAGGAATGTGTCAGGTCACAGTACTATATTAACCAGATTCTTTGCTTTCATAAGTGTAATTGAGCAATTAGGCACCACATCATGCATCTCGTCAAATGGGCTGCACAAATCATACGGCATGGGATACGACCTGAGATCACTTACCAATAATCTTCTGGCTGACTTTCTCATACCCGAGCTCGAACCAGCTATATCGTATCGGCAACCAATACTCCCCTGTTTACACAATCTCTTCACTCCAGGGTTGGGTGTAGTTGTCAGCATCCGGAGATCTGCATACTAAAAGATTATAACTTTTTAAAAGCACAAAGTTGAATCAAGGTCCATTGAATTTATAAGAATAGAGTGTAAACAAGAGGGAGCAACTGCCACTATGAACAAAAAGAACAAACCAAGCATTGGGCCCACTCATAAGTACCAGCGGAGACGTAAATTATGCAAAGTACCGTCGCGAGTGTAAGATCATGAAACCTCTAACACTCTATTAACATTTTATCATCTTTGCATATCCCCTCCTGCTTTATAAAGAGGCAGCCACCCGAATCTCCGGTGGCTGCAAACTCCCCTTTACCCATGATCACAATTTCATGAGTCACGTCCTTCTAATCAATATCCCTTTACTGTACAGTTATCCAATTTACTTTTCCCTCATGCACACCTGCCAATTGCCCTATCTTCTACACAATAGCGTCTGGTATAAGTCACCAAATGTAGTGACGAATTGCCCTTTGTATTGTTTCCTCCGTACCTGTAAAGAGGTAGAAGTTTAGGAATATGAGATGTTGTAATTGTATCAATCAGGAAGGGGCCAATACCGATTCTGAAGACAGGAGAAGATACAATAATCGAGTCTCGTTTGCCAGCCTGGTTTAGCTTAGCTTCGAAGACCTTCAAGTTGCAGCTTTTCAGGCCCTGATCATATCTGCTCAGGAGTCCTGCTCGGCTGCAGATGGTGATGGCCACGAGAATGCTCGAGCGGATTGTAGGAGCCCCACTGGAGCATGATCTGTACGCGAGAGGGGCTCATGCTCGAATGCTCGCGCAAATCGGTCGATCTGAATTGAATGCTTGAGCACCAACATTGCTCAAGCATGATCGAGCCTGGTCGATCATCCTAGAGCTTATTCAATTATGCTCAATGCTGGCTACCTTCTGACTATTAATGGGTGGTAGCATGTGATGACCACGACACATATATTTAGAAGTATTTGATGCTCGAGCAATACTACTGCTTGAGCAACTCGAGCACATCATGAGGGTCATGTTGGATCAGAATCTAATCCAGGGACCCCGTGCTCGAGCAAAACACGAGCCTGCTCTACTCGTGTCCATCACCAGTGGCGGAGCTCAGTTGAGACAATTGTTCCAAGTTGTGGACCATTGAAAACACCTCTCCGTGTTTACTTGGGGTTGCCAGGACCAACAAACCCAACGCCATCATTTCCTTCCTGGAACCGGTACTTGTGTAGTATTTTAACCACTTCAGATTTCTTCACAGCTTTCTCACGAAGTTGGTCGTTGTGAGGAGCGAACTTTGTTTATCTGATCAGACGATCTAGGCGGCTGGTAATTTCGAGGGTGGATGGAGAGCATAAAGCCATTCCTGGAGCCGCGCTTGGGACACAGTGTGCAACTGTAAGGCCAAAAGCCCGTTGTGGGGATGCGGGTTGCCATAGGGATCCGCCAAGACTTCCACCTCCCATCACATCACCTACTTCATAATTAGATTGACTATCTTCATCAATAAGTATACACAAACCTTCCAGTCCCACGGATAAAGGTTCCAACATTATCTGGTTGGTGTGTAGTGTTGTGCACGAGCCGAGCAGGTTCGAGTCCTTCGAGCCCGGGGGGTCTCGAGCCTAGGTGGTCACCGTGCTCGAGCTGGCTCGAACAAGGGCCCAGAGCCGACTCGAGTCTCTCGCTATATACAATTTTTGGTTGTTTTGAATAATAATAGCAGCCTATATTAGACGTTTTTTTAATGCCCGGAATCTTGGTGCTAGTTTGTCGGGGTCTTGGCACTAAACTGTCTAGATAATAATAAAAACGTCCAGCAGAGGTACCGTGGCCATTCTGAACCCGAGACCCCCGGCGGCTCGAGCCGACTCGTGAACAACACTATCGGTGTGATATACAGTGCTTACCGACCATGTAGTTGCTAATCCATTGGTCTTCAGAAAGTGATCATCCCGTATTGGGATCGGCAAATTGTAAGGGATGGGATGGAGAACCTCATCCCCAAGTTAAATCCTAGAAGTCCAAAGATAAAAGTAGCGGTGATTTGGTGTGTGCTAAACTGAACACTGGCAAGAGTTCCACAAGAGCAGTCGATCTTGAGCTGACGCAAAACCTGGGTAACACAGTCCGAAACGACGGTCAGGCCATAGCCACCGGTTTCATCCAGTGCTACAATCCCCGGGCCCTCCATCGATCTATCTGTTACTTTCTTCTGTGTTCCGGAGTATTTGTATTTTGTACTGGATTTCGTTTCTGCGTGTTTGTATTCACTGGTTTTCTAAAAGTCAGTTTATCATCGTGCTGATGTTCTTTCTTGTGCGTATCGCTAAGTGTAAGGATGCCTGGCTGCCCTCACACACCCTCCGGCCCCCGCGACCGGAGGCGCGAGGCTGGGGGCCATGGGGAATAAGTAAAGAAATAACGGGATAGGAGGGACTAATTCCAATGAGGAGGTGAGACAGAAAGAAAAAGGTAGGGACTAAACAGATTCAAAAAAAGAAGCGTACCGGTAGGAGTGGAGATTCCGGTTGAAGAAATGAGGGGGCGGAGCGGGGGGGTTGCAAGGGGAAGAAGTGAGAGAGGAAGCGCGTCAGGAGAAGCGAGGTGATTTAGAGATATAGTAGTGCAGTGCCCAAAGGAGATGTTGCGCGTAACCATGACAACAAACCTCGCTAATTTTCCCACTGTATGATACATATGGGGAGGGAAGCTGTTTAAATAACAGGCCACTGTTGGAAGTCAAAAAGTAATCCTGTAGTATGAGGTGTTCAAATTTGGATAGTTCTGCGTGATACAAAAATTCTTATCACGGGGCCGCGCTAGTGCACGGTTAAAATGCGGCTATCCCGAATTTCACGTCGAATATCGTCCGTTTCCTTCTACCTCCATCTGGCTAAAACTATTCTACCTGGTCTCACCACCCCGACTATCAACTATTTGATTCAACAATCTGAACTCCTACCGTAACAAACCACCGGAAAATAGTATTCAATAGGAAGCTAGAGGGCTCCGACATTCGCAACACCAGAACAGCACTCAGGGTGCCCATCGCGAGAATGAGATACAAGCCATTGGCTTCCGGAATCTCATCCACAAAATGTAGGACATCTCTTCACTCTCCTTTGCCTATATATTCTTACAGTCCTCTGAATAGGGCCCGTAACTCTCCACTATCGTGACGATAAAGATCTCTAGGCGGCACCCATATCCAAGATCGAGCTGTGAATAAGTCATGACAGTCATGACACCAAGCGCTGCCGTAGAAGTAATTACTGAAATAAAAATCCTGTATTGGCAACCACGCGGCCATCGCGGCATATGGCAGGAGTTCACATGGCTCAGGGACCGCACTTTAAGACCGTCGGAATGGCCGCCCGAAGGGGGGTGTTATGGTTGATGCCGGAGCGGACAAATTATGTGATTGAGAGGGGGAACTTGCAACACTACATGGAGGAGGGTGCGCCTGCGAACTTGCAGGGGTATATGCTCATGCGCTCGATGGGTGTGCAAGGTTAGAGAGGTATCAACGGTGTACATATTTGGGGAGGGCTGCTATACTCTTGCCGGGGCGCTAACCTCAATTCACGATCGCGAGGTACTAGTAGGTGGGACGAGATTGAAGAGGAGGAATTGGGACAATCCGATCTTCAGCAACTACACCCACCTGTATCTTCGAACAGCTCTCCATAAGCCCCTTCCAACACTCCGGAACCACTTTTCCCCGATCGTGTGGTCACCCAAGGGCCTTCTGCACATACAGCTCTGTCTGCTACAACCTATCAATTGCTCCCTCTTGCCACCCCCGGCGTGCGGTAAACAGTGCAACAGTTACTGCCTCCGATACCCCCTACCGAACCGCCAACTAAGGCCAGGAACCCCAACCGCGCTTTATAGAGTCTGACCTATTGCTAGCAGGCATTCTTGTACACATTTTCAGCGCGCGAGAGACCTCCCCACAAACGCTGTCTCAGATATCAGCCTTATTCGACATGGACCCAATAGGGGAGGAGACGGGTGGGGAACCCCAATTTCAAGGATTGAAGGACGGCTAACGGAAAATTATATTACTAGTTCGGTGTTTAGTGAGTAGTATTGTGTTTCCAGATGGGAGATCCGGCGTTGAGCTTATGTATAGATGAGAGACGGTAGGGGAAGGGAGGGGGTTGAGGAAAGTTGGACGGTAGTGATTGTGGGTTAGCGCGAGGCAGAAGCGGGGGAAGAGACGGCGGAGGCTGTTGCGTCGCCAAAGGAATTTTTCCTTAGCAAATCTTAGCCCGGGCATACGATCCATCACACTCATAGATAGATAGCCACGGAGAGGTGGGAGGGTAATCCGACCGGACATAATGTTCAAGCCCCTCGCGCTTGACCTAGTCGCACTCGCGATCTATCCGCCGCCAATACTTTCACTTGATTTTTGCAGCTTACCTCTTTATTCTTTCAATTTCTGAGCAGATTGTTCTGCCACCTCACGTGATTATTGCACCACAACTCCCAATTGTCCTAACTCATCCGGGCGATTTTGTCTATTGCAATCTCATGCCATTTTTACGCCAACCCGGTTAATGGGACCAAGTACTCGGATTTCAGAATCATCTCGTTAGGAATCCGTGAGACCTCTTTTAATTGCCTTGTTCCCAGTCATCCGCAGTGGTATTGGCCTACCCTAGGGCAAGGAGAGTTTGATTACCTAACCGGGTATTACCATCCCTCATCATCTATCATTCCCGAATTTGACCCTTAGTCAGTGTTCCCAAGCGTCCGGCCCGTCCGCTTTTTGCCTAGGACAGGACGGACGCTATGTTTGAGACCTCTACCCGGAACGGACGCCAGGTTGTAGTCCGTCCAGATCTACGCCCGGGACGGACGGCCGGGCCCTATAGGTGTCTTAGTTTTTGTTTCATTTTTGAATTTTATGAGCATGCTGTCTGTGTTATGGAGTAACGAAACACTTTGATTCCACTGTCATGTATTAAATTTCGCTCTAAACCAAGGCCCCTCAATTCCAAAGATGGCGGGGCCATAGTGGGAGTTACTAATTCCCAAAAAAGACTACAGGGCCCGGCCGTCACCTACAGGACTGCGATCTTCTTCAAAGACGGACGTCGTACCCGGCCGTCCGTACTCACACTGCCAGGGACGGCCGGGACTACTACCTACCAGGGCCCTGGCGTCCACCCGGGACGGTTGGGAACCCTTGATATCAGAGGGTCCGGTGTGGCCACATTGGGTGATTTCCGAGATTCACAGACGGGACGAGACAGGTGTCTGGACTGCCTCTAGGGCATCCAAATGGCAGCAAAGCGGGCTTCTGGCGAAACGGCAGTTATTGGGAAGGTGAGCCGGATCTATCGCTAGAGACATGCTAATTCAGGGAGGGCGAGTGAACGTCCGGAGGCTGCAAAGGATAAGATGGAGTATCGCAGATGGCCAGAGACTACTCTGGACTTCAAGGAATGGTACGGGACAACGGTGAATGGCGGGGGGCGCCCGGGTATTGTTTCTTCAACGTCGCACTTGACGTTTCGGGATTGGGTAACTATCTGTTTGGCGGTGCATGATTCTAACCAAGCACGCACTATACAGGAGATCCAAGATTGAGGCCCGTGACTACCTAGAGTCGGCGTAGTCTATACCTCCCGGGGCGTAGTCAGTGCTAACCTCCCTAAAAAGTTGTTTACAATAAGCCGTAGTCTGTCCGGCCTTATACCAGAAACGGATTGACTGCACAGTGTTGTCTGATGTGTATCGATTGTATTCGTTGTTATCTAGAACTACAGGATAGAGACAACATAGCCAGGAATCTTGAAAGCGAGGACCAATCCCAAACAACCAAGTGTTGCCCAGTGTTCCCAACCGTCAAGGGGCCCGGCGGGGCCCCGCGGGAGGACTGCCAAGAGCCCCGGACGGGACGGGACGGCTTCTCGTAGTCCGTCCAGGGGTGCCTCCGGGCAGGACGGCCGTCTTCGGGTAGGGCGGCGGGCCCTACAGGGTGAGACATGTTAGTTAAGGACAAGGGGGGGGACGGCAGGGGATGGTAGGGGATTGCGGAGGACTGTTGAGGACGGCAGGGGACCGTTGAGGACGGCGGGGGATAGTGGAGTAGCGATCATAGAAGAGATTAGGCTGCAGGAAAGATATTGTGTACTAAGAAAAGTCTTTTACCTTCACACTCTTCCGGTAATCTGAGTTTATGAGCAAACTCATAGCTGAAAGGAATTTGTGCAACAAACTAACTGCACGTTTACGGGCGGTGGTGGGAGATAGGGTGAGATAATTGCACGTGGCAGAAGACAATATTAGCGAAGGAGTCAGTAAAGGACTGCAGGGGACGCCCGAGGACTGTTGGAATATGTGTTGGAATATGAGAGTATGAAACTAGTCTTAAGCTAGGAGATACTTAGTGTCAAACTAGGAGATGTTTGACCCTTAAGTCAGGGGACTAGTAAGGGGCTGGTGTTTGGAAGTTGGTAGTACTCCGAATACGGACAACCAGAAAAGGGGTTATTGCATTATATAGCGTCGTGTTATAGGCACTACTCAAGCAAGCAAGCAAAAAGAAAATCTTTTACCTATCTATTATTCCTCTCTTTCACTTGTCGATATTCAGATCTATACAGAGGTTTTACCACAGGGACGCCAGGAGACCACACGAGTGATGTCTCATGATCTTAAACCGATTGTCTAGAGGTGGAGGATTTGAACTTGGCAAGTACGGCGGCCCAAGCACTAGGACTATAGTCTCCTACAGTCCGTTGGGTCCTCACCCTCTTGGGCGTAGTCCATCCTGCTCTCCCCCAAAAAGACGGACCATGGGCCGTAGTCCGTCCCGTCCTCCCCCGAAGACTGACGGACTGGACGGCTGGGAACACTGGTGTTGCCCTGGCGCAACGTTGTCCCCCTGCAGCCAAACCCCAAAGACATGACCAAGGTGGATAGTCGTATATCAGCAAAGGTCTAACAGACGGTTGGGGGCACCGTGGAGCTTAGGGGAAAAGGGCGAGTACGGGGAGTAACAATTCCTCTGGGCTGACTTATGGTAATAACTAGCAGACACATGAGACCGAATAGCACACCTGCTAGATGATATCAGGTGTTTGGGTAAAGAGGCAGTAGCCTTATTTCCCGGCATGCAACGAGGGTTGTGCGGTTATGAGATATGCCTGGTAGTGGTGCAGGGTAGGGTTCAGTTGTAGTGACCACTGAATAATATTATGGTGTGCTAGCACCGCTCCCCTTTGATTATGATACCGGCTGCTCCTTCAACTGGTCCTCCATCTCCGCTGCTAGAACAACACACACTTGAAACACCTCCTCCTATCACTATCCATTTACAACTCGTTACTCTTTTCCACAATACATCATTTCTCCATTAGCTAAAAGATACTAGCGACGATGAATATTACCCATTCAATTGAATCACCACTCTCGTGGGCCGCCCGAAATGGGAATGAAGATGTCGTTCGAACTTTGCTTGGTCACCCTACAATTGATCCCAATAAGGCGGATTCCAGATATGGCTATACACCGTTGTTGCGGGCAGCCGAGTATGGGAATGAGGGGGTAGTCCGCATCTTGCTTGACCGGAATGACATTATTCCCGACAAACCTGACGCACAAGGCAGAACACCCCTCTCGTGGGCTGCCGGAAAGGGACATGCAGGTATCGTGCGGATACTTTTGACGCGTGGAGACGTCAACCCTTGCGCCGTAAATAGATCTGGTGAAACACCGCTCATATCAGCTGCCGAGAATGGGCACGCGGATGTGGTCAATGTTATTCTGGAACGGGTCAAAGTCAACCCCGACGCCGCTGCCCCAAATGGGCTGACAGCGCTTTCGTCTGCTGCTCGGAATGGGCATGAGGCTGTCGTGAGAATGTTGCTTGAGCGAAATGATGTCAACCCCGACTCTGCTAGCAGAACCGGCCAAACACCGCTCTTGTGGGCGGTTGGGAATGGGTATGAGCAGACCGTGCGGGCACTGCTAGAAAGACCAGAGGTTAACCCGAATACTCAACACATCCACGGCCATAGTCCACTTTTGTTGGCTGTCGAGGGTGGGAGGGAGGGGGTCGTCAGGGCACTATTGGAACGGAGGGATGTCGATCCCAACCAGCCCGATTCCCACAGTGAACAATTGCCGCTCTTCTTAGCGATTGAAAACGGAGATGCCGGAATTGTCAGAATTCTACTAGACAGAGCCGACATGGAGAGATTGGGAAGAAACAGATATGGCCACACTCCGCTCACGGCTGCCGTCGCGCTGGGGAATGTAGAGGTTGTTAGAACCCTCCTCGCATGCGATGATATCGACCCCAACATCGCCGAGAGCGAACAAGGCAGAACACCACTCTCATTGGCCGCCGGCAGTGGATGGGAGGCTATCGCGAAGATGCTGATCGAAAGGAGCGACGTTGATCCGAACATTCCTGACACTGAATATGGCCAAACACCGATCTCGTGGGCTGCCGAGCATGGGCACGAGGGAGTGGTCAGGATACTGATGGCTTGGAAGGGCGTCGATCTCACGAGCCCCGACACAACCTATGGAAAATCACCGCTCGGGTGGGCTGTCATGAGTGGACATGTAGGAGTCATCAAGGCATTCTTGGAACGTGCCGGCATGATACGCAGGACAGACAACTGGGCCTTCGGAAATATGGATGCTGAAGACGCAATTTTCTTTGTGGCGCGGGTGGATATGCTGATTCGAAATGGAGCGAGTGGGCACTTGGCGGAATTCTCCTCCCGCGAGCCCCCGGAGCCCTCCGCATCCTCTTAACCTCTTTCAAAAAACGACCCCTAAATTTCGATATCCAAGGATATGAACACAAAAACGTTCTGCAACCAAATACTCTGCCCTCCATAACCAATTTCAGGGGAATCTTTCTTTCGCAGAAGAAAAAGGCGCTATACCTAGAGAGTTTAGATGCCTGTAGCGTGGGATGGTGTCTACGAATTGGATTGGGAGTAGGGGTGGTTAGGGGTGGTTAGGGGTGGACTTGATTTTAACTTCTTGCTTTCTCTGTACGGATATATCCAGTAGGTCTAAACGCCAAATTCACTTCTTACAATTAAAAAGCTCTCACCCAAACTACTCTAATGAATTACGATGCGGGAACGCGGATCGTGTGTGCCCAATTTGAAGCCCTAAAAAAAAGCTCCCTTGCATGTGTACAGTAGATAGCGTAAGCGTGTCAATGCCAGTATATTCACTTCTGTTTGGATGCAACAAAGAGGGCGTCAAAACAATGAACAGAGATTGATAACCTGATTTACGGGGATGCGGCTCAGGACCGGGATGTGGCTCACCATGGCAACCACTAGAAAAACAGATGTATATTTAATTATCTACATAAATAATAGTGATACTATCCTGAAAATTTGGTAGAAGGTACTTTTGAATATGTAAAATGAGAATATGAAGCTTTTATTTGGTAGTGTGAAGTAATTTTTCTTGTCTATAGGCATTGTTTGGAATTGGTTTGAAGATTATCCACTAGAGAAAGAAGAACTATAAAAAAAGTAAATCATTCCAAAATGAATAGTTCAAGGGTAGAGTACCATCTCATTAGGCTTGAATTTCCTCGGTTAACTAAATGGATATTTATTTATATCAATTTTGCTAGATTACAATACTTTATAACACAGGAAGGTTGAATTTATGTGATAAAAATTGAATTGAATGATATCTAGTTATCAGATACAGATAAGATTTTAATACTTTGCACAACACTTTAGTGGAGTGATTCAAGATACTATAGAAACTTTGGAGGCAGTTGGTCCAGTGGAACAAATTCTATTCCCTACTTATTGGAAGATAATACAAAGAGAAATACCACCCTTAGGCCATAACCATACATGCTACAAATGTAGTATGAGGTCAAATATTGTATCATCTGTTCTACTCATATAGCTAATACTATAGCATAACCTTTAGCCAGTTTCGCCATGAAGATTTGGAGTTTTCAAACTTTTACTCTAAAGATGTCAATTTTTCATTACAATTTTTAGCTCTCATCCATATATTCTGAATGACTACTGCTCAGTCCCTGATACTTGTTCCCCTAAGTTAGGAAGTCTTCAGATTATATATTAGAAAGTAACCAATTTATGTCCTAATTCTATAGGTAGATCTCTAATAGTAAAAATAAAACATTTTGTATTCTGTTGAGTTTCTGAATATTAGTTATTATAAAATTATGATGTGCAGATTTGTTACCCAAAACCCATATTACAGTAAGTATACAAGACCTAACGAATTACTTTATAAGATTATGAAAGTCCTCCTGTATATGTGTGAACTTTTATACAATCTACAAAAAAAATAGTTCTGATTAAAGTAACAATTGTGAAAACTCCAATTATGGAGGATATCTTTCTTTTTATGAAATAAAAATTACTTAATTGAATTCTCCATGCCTGAAAGTACCACCTGTGAAATTTCTAAGGTGGTCTGACTACAATTTATGATATTTTATATTTAATTTTCCTGTTGTTGCCATAATGAGCCACATCCCAATCCTGAGCCGCATCCCCGTAAACTACGTTATCGTCTGGTAACCAGTAAAGGAATGGACGGGCCCGATAAAAAAACACGTAAGATAAAACCATGATATACCAAGTGTTTAGATCTCCGGAGAGAATGAAAGTGAAGGAAAGAGCAAGGGAAAGAAGTGTATGAAATCCACCATAATCCCGACCCCCAAACAAGATAGAAACAAATCAAGTATCATGAATAGTATCACAACTGGTGCCCAACACGAGATTTTTCTAGTTCCAATGCCTCATCTTTTGTGACCACGAACCATTTTTTCGGCTGCCTACTTCTAGCTGGTATGGTAGTTTTCCAAACACTGGTGCTTTCTGGTGAAGACGCTGATACGCTTGATCCGGCCATAGTCAGTTTCAACCCCATAAACCCAGGAGGATATACAGTCCGTAAGTTTCCACCTATCTTTGTGGTTTGGGACCAAGATGAGAGATAGACATAATTCCCTATCGAGGGAAAGCGAACGAAACTAAGAAAGTAGCGAATAAAGTGATGATTTAGGAAGCACAACCGGAACGAGGGCCAGCCCTTATTCTCAGAAAAGTGGTTGAGCAGGCCGGAGTGATGAGGGGAGGCATGTTATTCCGCGACCGAAGTCAGTCCATAAAGTAAGAATGTGCAATGTTGACAAGGAATGAAACACAACTAGTCATAAATCTGTACTATCGAAAACCGAAACCAAAGCTACTGTATAATTCGATAACCGCCAGTTCCATGTTCACTGTTAGTGCCTTTCTCTATCAGAGTTACTGTATGGTGATATCTTGTAAGTTGGGGAATATCATTGTGCAATTTGTTGCTGTTGATAATGCAAGTCTCACAAAACCTACATAATAAGTGAATACTGTATATCCATCTGGCTACTGACTAGATATCGTGGCACAATTATTAGGTCCTTTAATTCTTTACAGTTATTGCCCTACACACACTATGTTCCTTATCACGGTATTAACGATGCACGTCCAGTGATCCCAAGTGTCCCGTCCGTCGGTCTTCGTACATCAGTGAATACACGGGATAGAAGGGCACTTGGGGTCTGTCCGGATAAGGCCCAGGACAACTAGCAGGGGCCGTAGATGTCCTACGGGAGGCCAAATCACCGTTGGCCCTACCTACGATGTGCGGGCCCTATGGGTGACGGCCAGGCCCTATAGGAGACTGCCGGGCCCAGTAGACTACAGCTGAAAAAACACAATTTTCCGAGGACTGCGGGGCCCGGCTGTTAACCCTTAAGACTGCAATCTTAGTAAACTCACGGCGCTTTGCTCTATTATCCTGACTCACCCTGCCCGGGACATTTGGGAACACTGTGCTTGTGTTGCAAAGGGGACTTAGTGGGAAGAAACCAAGTATACCAACGTATGGTAGAATAATAACACCCCATCTTAGATTCAATTAAAATCCCAAAAATTGGACATCTTCCAGCTCAGTTCAGCTAACATGTGAGGGGTCCGTTCTTGTTATAGATATAAGAGCAGAACAATAGAAGTGGTAGATCGGCTGGAGAGGCCAGATGTATCAAGTTATGGCCATAATTTTTGCCACCTTATCCATTCTAGATGGTTGTCCTAGTGCTCGTGAAAGTGTAAATTCCCAGTAGTCCTAAGGTAGAAATGTCACTCAAACATCCATGAATACCTTATGTCGCGAATTCGAATAGTGGTCATGCGGTAGATGCCCTGGAATCTCTGGAATTAACAAATCTTGCCTCTACTAGTGATAGAGGTTTACATTCGGGTGGGAGGTATTTGGAATATATTTCAAGGTTCCTTTCTCGTAGCTGCTACAAATCACGAGGCCATCTAGGCCACTTATTTGGTAGGCTCTACCCTATGATACTACTATCCCACCCCGGTAACTCACTCAACATGTATCCCAGTGTACCATTTAATCACGCGGCAATCACTAACTATCACTCGCCTCAAACCCACTCCTAATGGACACGCAGGTTAAAATACGCCGGCAAACAACACACTTGTAGTCCAAAAACTAAGAAAATCCCTCGTGCCTTAGGGTGTGAAGCTGGTACACCGGTGTGCCTTCCTCGCCCCC
>QLOI01001491.1:43193-53222 GCA_003313605.1 Tuber umbilicatum
TGTGCTGTAAGTCGCCACCCCCCTACAATCTATGGCGCGGGGGGGCCATGCCCAATCGCCGTTGTAGGAGAGGAGGCGAGATGAGAGGGGCCTCGGGGCCAAACAGGCACGAACGACCGGGGCATGGCAGAACCAATCAAAGGTGACTCCCGTCACCGTACTACACAGGGGTAATTGAAATCCCAACAACCAACACGACAGCTTCACCGGAAACAAAGTGCAGCAGTGCTGCCCTCGCGCTCGGATATCGCCGGCCCACCGTAACCCCACGTCCCCCATTGCTGGACCCGGCCCCGACCCCCGCCCCTAACTAAATCAGGAAATGTTCTCGGGGGATAAGAAACCCTGAGGGATTATTGAGCACTGTGACTGTCCCCCGGAAATATGGAGGTCCTAGACCCACCGGGTTTCGTCCCGCCAGTTGTACCGAGTTGGACACTCCCCGGCTCGACAGAGTTGTGGTTATGGCGGGGACAAAAGGTCTATGTCTGTTTCCACTTGTTGCCGTATCGTGGTGACGTCGGGCCATGACTCAATCTCCTCGCCTCTTTAGAATAAGGGGCCACATATCGAGAACCCAAGAGCTATGGAGGACAAGGCTATGCTCCTACTGCATCGGAATGTCGTACAGAAGTAAACTTGGTCATTATAAGTATTCATGATTCCCCAAGCGTCATTCTAGTGCGTCGGGAGACGCAGCCTGGTACTGTGGGGATTGAAACTATTGTTACTCTTTTACGAAAACCCCCTTTGTGGGTAATGGCTAATTCCTCACTAACCTGCGATTAGCACGGAAATTGAGCTATTAATCACAGTCTACTTACACTTGCGGACGAGGGAAGGGGATAACAACCTTGAACTAGTGATACTACGCGAGTGAGTATAACATACCCGATTACTTCACCTCTAACGCCGCTTTAGTACTCCAAACCAGTGTTCCCAACCGTTCCGGGCAGGGTGAGTACGGACGGCCGGGCACGGCGTCCGTCTTCGATAAAGATCGCAGTCCTGTAGGTGACGGCCGAACCCTGTAGTCTTTTTTTTGGGGAAATAGTACCTCCCGGTATGGCCTCGCCATCTTTGGAATTGAGGGGCGTTGATTTAGAGCGAAATTTAATACATGATAGTAGAATCAAAGTGTTTCGTTTCTCCATAATATAGACGGCATGTTCATGCGATCCAAAATGAAACATAAATTAAGACACCTATAGGGCTCGGCCGTCCCGGGCTTAGATCTGGATGGACTACAACCTGGCGTCCGTTTCGGGTAAAGGTCTCAAACATGGCGTTCGTCCCGTCCTAGGCGAAAGACGGACGGACCGGACGCTTGGGAACACTGCTCCGGACTCAACAGAGAATCGACTACCGTCTGCAGAAAGAGTGGTGAGCAGAAATCGAATAGAGAATCTACAAATCCAAATATCCTCATTCCTGTCTGGATGATTCCTTGCCAAGATTGATATCCAGTAAACTTCACCGCCCCTCACTCGCTCTAACTTTCAACTCCCAAATACCTCCTACCGTAGTTGACCACCCACTGCCTTGCAATCGCCCGACCTTCGGATCAACAGATAGTGTGCACGGTCTATAGCTTTCTTCTTCCGCCTTTGACTACCATATCGTTAGGTTGTTGATTCGTCGCTTGTGTTCACGTCTGCGGTAGGGCGTGCGGGCTCTCCATCGGGGACAATGGGGACCGAGCCTGTAAACGATAAAATACTTGGAGAGGGGTGTATGATTGTACTTATGCCGGCAGTAGTGCTTGCAGAGGTGGAGGTGATATCCGGGGGGGTGGGGTGCATGTGGGTGAAGGTTAAAACTCGAAAGATGGTGACACACACCGACTTATGGAAGGGTTGGGAGTGTGTCCGCGGTTGACAGATTTATAACAGGCCCTATGGCCATTGCCGCCACGAATCTCGCTCTTGATCCGTCCCCGCAACTCGATGGTCGCGAATATCGTTAATCACCGGCGATTACCCGGAAGCTGGTCTCCGGGGTGCAGTCCGCGTTATTTTCTTCAGTGCAGGGGCGCCAGATAGAACAATAACGGTATGAGAGCGATCAGAAATGGAGGGAAAGATGTCTTATTTGTTTGGTGAAGACGGACCGGGAAAAAGAGCTGCAGAAAGGTGGAAAAAGTGGGAACGGAATAATGAGCGGCCCGGGGGGGCGAAACAGCGATGAATAAATAACCGCAACAAAAAGCCATAGAACACCTGAGATGAAAGTATCAGAACAATGAGTGGAACCGGGGTGAAAAAGAAGAATCGGGGTATAGACCGATGGAAGAATGGGGTAGATGGAACGGGAAAGGAAAGCGAGGAACCGGAGAGGTGAGGGAAAAAATGTGCGTGTAAGATAGGGTTAGGGTGAGAAGGAGGGAGATGGTGTGTGAAGTGATGGAGAAGGAAGGATCTCATTAGGGAGACTCCCGGTTGAGTACTTATTTGATTTTGTATTTAAAGGGTTCGCCCACTCACCATTGTAGAAGGATAGGTGGCTAGTTAACAACCGAATCTTTATACAACCTATTCCTCTCGCGCCAGCGTCCCTCGGATACATTTTCAAATCCCAGCCTAGAATTTCTTCAGCGTAGCCAGGTCACGGAGGAGGAAGGAGGGAAATTTGAAGAGGTGTCGGACGGAGGAGGGTACTTTGGAGCTGGCTGCCTTGGAGAATTCCGGAGTAGAGGAAAGAGAGGATTCCGGTATTGCCAATGCTTGCCCGGCCGCCTACGTTGAGGTCTTGACGGTAGTTGGTGATTTATACATATACCCAGCGCTCCGCACATGCGTTCTCCACCGCTTGAACTGTGCTCGGGGAAGCCAGAGGGTAGATGACACTGTGGTAACACCCCCGCGGAAATGTCATGTTCGGGGCGCGGTGGGGCCTCGCTCTCTCGGGAGCCGGGGTGCCGGGGCGGAAGCAAGCTTGGATGGTAGCGCAGACTCAATAAAGCTCTGAAGCGCATGGATTGCGAGGGGCGGAGTTCAGTTGATAGCACCCATGATTTAGCGTTAAGTTCGGATTTTGGCGGGAGAGAGGGTGATAAAACACTGTCACGATTGAACGCTGTCTTTCGATGTAATTTACGGCAACAACTGGTTTTGGATTGACAGCCGCCAGGGCAATCGGCATTTCTAGTCAAATGCTTTGCTCTACCGTTAGGGATCACGAAATCTGGTTTCGTTTTTTCGCATTTTCCCCAGGACACCGGAGGCGGAGCTGCAATGGTCCGAGATCGAAGCGCGTCCGGTGATTGCCTTTGCGCCCTTCTACGTTGATATAGATTTTTGTTTGCTTACTCTTTGGGTATAATGGGTCGTGCTCTGCTTAACACTGTGGCCGACTCTGGCGTGCCCGGCGAGCGCTCTTGAACGCATGATACTACGAGATAGGCGGGGTCGGGTTGGCTTGTCCCATTGGGATGGGAGTTAGACAAAAAGCCCAACAGAGGTTACCTTACCATCTTGTACCATTAAAGTTTCAATAAATCTATTTGCTACTACCTAGAGAATTCTCAAGAACCGCGTGATGTTCGACGAGATCTCACGTGTTATGCTACCCTCAATATTTAGTTTATCAAGTTGTCTTATTGGCAATATGCTACGAGTTTCTGTGCCCTAGGGGTGTGGGATTTGCTACTAGGCTTTGGGTGCGGAGAGCTGAATTGTGAAAAAGGGACTAAATTCTGATGATTCGTGTACAAGAGTAACAGGGAGACGACAGAGAACCAACTTCCTCACACCACAAAGTTCTTATCTTAGTAGACCTATCCAACCTCTCACTCAAACAGACCTCAACAACCAATACCAGGAGAGGACACGCGGGAAACTGGTGTAGCTTTAAGTAGAAGGATTGAACGAGCAATGGGCCGCCAGCCATTGAGCCATGGGAGGCATTTGATCTGTTTGACAATGGCTAAGTAATCTAGGTACCCCAGGAATCAAGAACGGGCTGATACTTACCGGTGTCCGGCCTGTGTATTTAGCCCAGGAGTTAATCAAGCGGGTGCGCAAGGAATTGGCCGCGCGTCCAGGCAGATCACGTTTCCGCTGAATGGAAAACTAGGACGGGGCAGATAAGCATGTTGATCAAGGTCGGTGAATGCGAACAATCATGACTCACAGCCTACGAGAAAGGTTAGCAGGTATCTAGTGGCTCCAAGGCGAGTTACAATAGGGGTAGATTACTCACAATCTATGTTGTGTAAATGGTTTCGCGGGGCCCGGTGTGTCAGTGGGAGAAGTAGAGAGAGGGGGGAGAAGAGGTTTACAGACAAGCTAGGAATGAAGACCAAGAAAGTATCAGTTACAACTCGCACGAGGGAGAATGTGGACTAGCGTACAAACTGAAACGGGAAAGAGGGAATCGGTTAGTCGTTGAAAGATTAGAAGAGTCTGGGTCACAAGGCATACCCGCTGTTGAGGCAAGTGGGGGTGAAGTTAGTCTAGAATCGGCAACAGGAACCGGGACTACGCAGTGCTAGATTACGCACAGCCTGCAAATGGGAGACACGAATGTAAGACTAAGAAAAGGTCGGAGAAAACGACGGGACAAAACTTGTCTCACCACCTAGAGGAAGGGAGAAGGTGGGCATCAGCAATTGCCACGGTTTCAGAATTGTGGTTGTTCATAACAATATACCTGCTACAACGATCAGCGATCCAGGAGTTAGCAATTATCACTTCCCAGAAGAGTGGTGAACCAAATTCGCATACTTGCTACAACCCTCGGCGGTACAGAGGTCAGTGAGTGTCTAGTCCCAGAACTGTGGTCAATCGTTTCCACATACATCCTACAACCATCGATGATCCAGAGGTCAGTAGCTGCCTCGTCCAAGAGCAGTGGTTGATCAGGTGCGCATACTCGCTACAACCCTCGGCGATCTGGAGGTTAGTAACTGACTAGGCCTAGAACCGTGGATGGTCACGTCCACATACCAACTACAACCCCGGGTAATCTAGAGGTTAGTGATTGTCTCGTCCTAGAACCGTGGTCAATTGTTTCCACATACTCTCTGCAACACTCGGCGATCTAGAGGTTAGTAATTGTCACGTCGTAGAATAGTGGTTAGTCGTGTCCACATACTTTCTACAACCCTCGGGGGCCCAGGGGTCAGCCGTTGTCTCATCCCAGAACCGTGGTCAATCACGTTCACATACTTCCTACAACCCGTGATGATCCAGAGGTCAGTAATTGTTTCGTCCCAGAATTGTGGTTGATCATGTTCACATACCAACTACAACCCTCGGCGATCCAGAGGTCAGTAATTGTCTCGTCCCAGAACTGTGGTCAATCAAATTCACACACTTCCTACAACCCTCGGCGATCCAGAGGTCAGCGGTTGTCTCATCCCGGAATCGTGGTTGGTCACGTTTACATACCCACTAAAACCCCCGGTGATCCAGAGGTCAGTAATTGCCTCGTCCAGAACCGCGGTCAATCAAATTCACATACATCCTACAACCCTCGGCGGTGGAGGTCAGCAGCTGTTTGGTCCCGGAACGTTGTCAATCATGTTCATATACTTCCTACAACCCTCGGCGATCCAGAGGTCAGCAGTAGTCTCGTCCCAGCACTGTGATTAATCATGTTCACATACTTGCTACAACTCTCAGCGATCCAGAGGTCAGTAATTGCCTCGCCGCTGAACCGCGGTCAATCGTTTCCACATACCGACTACAATCCTCGGGAATCCAGAGGTCAGCAGCAGTCTCGTCCCAGCACTGTGATCAATCATGTTCACATACCACCTACAACCCTCGGTGATCCAGAGGTCAGTAATTGTCTCGTCCAAGAACCGTGATTAGTCGTGTTCCCTTACAACCTACAACACTCGGAGATACTGAGGTCAGCAGCAGTCTCGTCCCAGCACTGCGATCATGTTCACATACCACCTACAACGCTCGGTGATCCAGAGGTCAGTAATTGGCTTGTCCAAGAACCGTGGTTAATCGTATTCGCTTACAACCTACAACGCTCGGAGATCTTGAGGTCAGTAATTCTCTCGTCCCAGAACCGGGGTTAATCATGTTCGCATACTTCCTACAACGCTCGGCGGTCCGTAGGTCAGCAACTACCTCGTCCTAGAACCGTTGTTAATCATTTTCGCATACTTCCTACAACCCTCGGCGATCCAGAGATCAGTAATCCTCTCGTCAAGAAACGTAGTCAATCATGTTCATATACCAACTACAACCCCTGGCGATCCAGAGGTCACTAACTGTCACATTCTAGAGCGGTGTTCGGTCATGCCCACTTACGCTCTAAATATTCGGCGATCGAGAGGTCAGCAATTCTCTCACCCCAAAACCGCGGCCAACCATGTTCACATACTTTCTACAACCCTCCGCGATCCAAAGGTCAGTAGTTTTCTCGTGCCAGAACGGTGATCAATTATGTTCACATACCAACTGCAACCCCCAGCAATCCAGAGATCAGCAATTGTCCCGTCGCCGAACCGTGTTCGAATATTTTCGCTTACTAGCTACAACATTCAGTCAGCAACATGTCAATAATTCCCTAATCCTAAGGCTGTAGTGGGTCATTTATACTCACATCCTACAATATCCCGCGACCCAGACGTCAGAAATTTCCTCGTCTCAGTAAGTTACTTTATCATGTTCACCCACATCCTAGAATACTCATCAAGCTGGATGTCAACAATCCCCCGTCCCAAAATTTCATTGCGTTCCACTACTCACTAGCTATAGCATTCCACAGCTACAGCATTAGCTATCACATCTGCCACCCCCATTATCCATCGGGCCTCGTACCTCCTAGATCCCCCTTCAAATCAGTAATTCTCATCTTCTATCTCCCTTATCATTGTGTCTGACTTACACTCTACACTCCAGGGGGAGATTGAGTATTAACCGTGACCCCTGTCGTAACTCCACAACGCGGTTCTCTTACCTTCTAAAACCCCTCACCCTATCACATCAGCAACTCAACTCTACGAACCCAGGATCGTGGAGTTCGGCTTACCCACTACAACTCACCACATGCCCTCCGTCAGCTTCAGCCCCCCCCCCNNNNCCCCCCCCCCCACTATGATGGCACGTTCACCTACCATCTATAAAATAACATGAGTTCATCATCAGTGATGCACCAGTCATTTTGTACAACGCGTCTGCCTTACGAGGAAAATGTTATACTCCCTTTCGTCTAGATAGGCGTTTACTCCCCTCTTCACAAGGGTTATCGTGATAGCCAGATTCTCCTTAAGAGCTGCAACATTCAATGCGGTGCCGTATTTCACTGATCGAGTATTTATATCTCCTTCCGTCAAAAGTTTCTCGACTACCGCTTGCTGTCCCAGCCAAGATGCGATCATCAAATGTGTAAAATCATCCGGGAAAAGATAATACCAGCCACTATTATTCCAATACACATGTAACCATGTCAGAAATCTATTGGATCGAAGTTTGCAAATTATGCGTGTAGCATCGAATAGCTCCATCTGCCGGTTGCGCGAATCTCGGAAGTGGTCCGCCCAATGACCAGCCGCGTAATTAAGAAGGGGATATTTTATGACATAGTTGCTGACGACCTCCCGTTCCGCATCCGCTGCTAATGGATCGTTTTCAAAATCTTGTAGCGAAAGATAGGATATACAAATATCGGCTAGTATGAAGTTAGAATCTATGGGACAGAGGGTATACTCCCACTCTCCCCGACCAGCCGATGCGCCTTTAATCAAGAATTCCCGGGCAGTTTGGTGAACAAGGTAGACCTTGGAATCAATGATCCGCACGAAGAGCCCACATAAATTTTTCACTGTCATTTCCGTCGCAGAGGAAAGATCACGGAGGTCCCGGATGGTGGAGTGGTCCTTCCGGATCCTCAATGCGACATTGACTTCACGAAGCGTAAGAGGCCTTACAGCCGCAACCACTATATGGAGGATCCGTCGAGCTTGGTTGGGGTCGGGGCTTCTATTAAGGATGTCGGTGTATAATTGCGGTAGGTCACGAGGGGCGGTAGAGACAAGGTTAGTAAAACACTCGCGAGAGTCATCCACACTTTGCCCCAAAATCTCGAGAATAAGAGAAACCCAAAGAAATGTGCGATCTGCAGAAGATTCGAGCAGCTCTCTTAAATATCCAAGCTCCCCAGGTCGCCGCCAAGATGACTCGAGGTCTTGAATTCCCACATTGATGACACGAGTCACATCGGTACTAATAGCGCTGACCTCGTCTTCTCCCTTGAGCCGAATGGTCGTTGTCCGTGAGCCAAGTTCCCTCTCAATTCTGTGGTACGGCCGGCCTGTAACTATGAATTTCAACGGTATATCGGGAGTCCGTGATTCCGGGAGACTGGTGAGCTGACGGATGAACTGAGCTGAAGTCCCTTCATCGCACTCATCCAAAGCGTCAACCACACAAATTACCTCGCCGCACCCCCCCTCAGCCACCGCCTTTACCAAAATATCCCACAATGTAGTCAGATCCTCTGTTAACCTCTTGCCTTGACCCAGAAACGCTTCCTCCGCATACTTGCAGAGTGTCTTTCTCTGCGACAAAAGCTGATGAAGAATGGCGCAAAGAGCGGATGTCGGGCTCCTGTGCTTCTCGCTGTCGTCCTTGAAGAAAAAATAGCAAACAACGGCGTCCGTGCGGACCTTCAGGTGCTTTATCAGGAATCTGGCGATGACGGACTTTCCGCAACCTGGGTCTGCCGATAGCCAGAGAAGGCCCGATGACTTCTTTCCCAACCAGTCCTTGTACTTGGGATGTTCCGTAACCCAGGTACAAGTTCCCGCCACTGGCTCACGAACACGACCGAGGTGCGACTGGTATATTGATGTATATAGGCATTGCAAAATTTCGACAGAGTTCCAGGATATGGAAGAGTTGCTGAAGTAATTGTGAGTGGTGTTACCGGTGTTGACATTACCGGAGTTGATGTTGTTGTGGGAACCGCCGATGCCGCTGCCGTCGTAGTAGATATTACTGTGTGCCATCGAGCTGCAAGTGTAGTGACCTACATTAGCGATTCAAAGCGCTAATGTTGACAGGAGACAATCACGAAGCTTACGGTTCGGGGAAGGAAAGATCCTCCAAATGAGAGCTTGACCCTTGGTTGTTCATCTTATTGATCGATTCCTTGTCTGCGGGAAGCAGTGTTTTGTCAACGTAGTAACCGAATTTGCTTTGATACTAGTATAGATAATGAAGTGTTGAAGAATGCAGGAAAGCAAAAGGTCGGAGGAGGGGGGGAGCACAAGCTGCACATCTAGAGAAGGCAAGATAGTCGACGCGCGGCCCCCATCAGTACTGCCCCAAACTCCTTGATCCTTGATCCAATACGGTATCAGCCCCTGAAACCGCTAACCTTTCAGCTAATCGGTAACTGCCGCATCAGCCTCCTTACCATGCCGTGCCAGCCTGTGATATATGGACAATTTATGACAACGCAGTGTTTAGGATTCCACCAATAAAATTTGCCATCCAAACTTAGGCCCGCTCCAAACAGGTACAACTGCGGTGGTTCCAGTGCACAATCTTCAAAGGGAGCACGGGTGAGACCGAAGGCTGAAGAACAAAGTATTTGTTACAGTACATTAACCCGTGGCTAAGCGAGAACAGAGTGAGGGGAGAACGCCCAAAGAATTGTTATAGGACAGGGAATATTTGTACGGGAATCCTTGTTATACTGTCGGCTGACTTTTTTTTTTTAAAACTTTTTAATTGTACTAGCCATCGTCAACTACAACTAGCTAATAACAAATATAAACAACTTTCTGTTTGCTAATGCGAGTCTGCCGTAAGAACCCTCTAACTAGCCGAGTGCACCCCCAAGAATCCACGGTCGGGTCACTGCAAGCGACCTTCCCCCACCAAGATATTCCACCAAGAGCCGAATGCAACAACCTGAGATAATGTCAGATCCCCCGGATGGGTCATCCCATCCAGCGCCTCCCAGCAGCACCCCCTGATAAAGGAAAACCACCCATCCACCAACCTCTCTTAACCCACGCACGGGAAACACCCAAAATAAAAAAAACCATAAAAACTTAAC
>QLOI01001493.1:0-11960 GCA_003313605.1 Tuber umbilicatum
TTCCAAACCCAGAGGCCGGCGCATAGGTAAAGGTCGGGGACAGACTTTTGATTTTGGCGAGTACAATACTATCGACCGGGCTGAGATTGGACACTTGAGAAAGGAAATCGCCACCTTAACCCACTCTTCAGCACGTATTATATTATACCAATAAAAATATCGTTGAAATCAACATATTTCCTAATAACCAAAGCGAGCCAACTCCGGGGGAAAAATAAAATAAAGTCACAGTTAGATACAGCAGCAGATACGAGTACGCCTCCATCGGTTCCATCCAAAAGAAAAGGCAACACGAGGCCCATGCCGAGGGGTAAAGAAAATAGTGATATCGCGAAATATTGCTAGAGAATTAGGAAGTTTTCTTGCTCTTCGTCCTTTAGACCTCTTAGCAAGCTCCTACTGTTTTTTCTTTCGAACAGTCCGTGGGAGAGTACAGTACAGTACGGTACCCGCTATCTGACCATGATAACGATTTTTTTTCAGGTATGATATGATATTAAGAACCAAGCTGTTTTCAAAAAGTATCGCAATATATATTGATTGACATGCATATTTTCCGAACAAATCCTGAAAGGTCCGATCCTGGCAACAAAATTCGTTCCCCCCACATTGTAATTACACCAATAATAGCTGTCTGAAAGCAATAATAGAGAACTAACGAAATAAACACATATAAATGCACACAATTACTCCGCTTTAGGCTACAATGACGACTACGGTCGCAATGTAATTTTTTTCATGGGAAACTCCTGCAATATTCAAAGTCTGATACCTTTTGATCGCTACCATTATTTTTTAACGTTTTGCCAAGTTGTAAAACATCGAAAAAAAGACCTCCCTTCAGAGACAAATAAAAATGAGGGGAACACCAAACCTTGCTAGGAGAGGCGACTTCGGCGTCCTGCGTATAGTCTAGCACATGGTCCGATTGTTAGAGTTCGTCGAGGGAACAAATATGCACTTCCCCGGTTAGCCGAGTGAGCACACATGACACTCACCAATAAAAGAAAGCTCGACAGGGTTTACAGCATCAACTCATTCGCGAGTATCTGCTGCAGTAACGGTAATTGTAAACATCTAATTTATAAAGTACGTGATTGGAGCAAAAAAAAGAACTTTTCCATTGGCAATGGACCCAACATCATACACGGATTATTCGGAAATTCCGTAATCCCATTCCCATTCGCTCCGCATCACAAGGTAGTGGGGGGTAGTAAAAGAGCAGGTGCAAGAAAATAAAATTACAGTAATATAATAAACTATCGAGACATAACGGACGCCAATGTATCAGCTCTTCCAGGGGCGACCAGGTGAAGGGTGTATATTTTACATATAGGCTGAGGAATTAACTTGGAATCTTGAACATGGACTTGGTTTTCTTGGCGTCGGCAATGAGATTTTCGCTCAAGGTCTTATCAAACTTAGTGTCATCGGGAAGCTTAGTGATGAAGACGTTCTCGCCGGTAAAGATAGCAGCGAGCTTCATGGGCTCGTCGAGAGGACGATCAAAGTAGTCCTTGTTGCCACCACCACCATATTTTCCACCCTGCGCGCAGTGGAGATGGGATTTGATCATGTTGGCTGCGGACTGTCCAGCGGCGGGATTACCAGGGAGAGCCTCGAAGATATCAAACTCGCCACAATCCGGCCAACAAGAGCAGGGACCACTCTTGATCCCGTATTGCGCAACTCGGGGAATATTGGCATTCAAAGCCCAGAAGGCTGGAACATCAGGAGCAGCCTTTCCGCTAATGTCGCCCTTGTCATGGGGCATAGTGAATTCGAAGGCGAAAACTTTAGTTTTTCCCGCAAAGCCATCTATTCACGCGTTAATAATGGACCATGTGACAGCATCAAATCAAACATACGATGGGCTGGGATTCCAGGCCTGTAGAAGCCACAGTCATCCCCTTCACACTTCTTATCCGAGAAGAGTATGAATTCAGCGTCTGAGAGGATAGTGATATCACCGAGCGTCTCCGGCTTAGAGGAGCCGGCAGTATTGTCCTTGTTGGCATAGGAGATCGACTGACCAAGGCAGTTCCTGTTGGATATTAGCTATCTTATCGACCAGGATCAACGAAGTAAACGTACATGTCGAAATCACCAGATCCTTGTCCGCCTTTATGGTTCATGAAAACAAGACCTTCAGAAACACCTTGCCCAGAGTGGTAGTACGCCTGGCGCTTCAATGTTCCGGCAGAAGAATAATCAACAGTATCAGACTTAGAGGTATCGGGCTTGGCGGGAGATGGGCCGTCATTCTTGACATGGCTCGGAACAGGGGGGGGTGAGCCAGCCGGTGGAGATGGACCATGATCCTTGACATCGTTCGGAACGGGGGCCGCGGTAACTTCGGTCTCGACTGTCGTGCAAGACGTGGTATACTCAGTGACAACCTCTAAAGCAGGTTCAGCGACGCGCTTGTGCTTGTGGCCGTGGGCATGACGACGCAGGTGCTCCTCCGAGCGCTTGGATTTCTTATCCTCCACAGTATAGAAGGCAAACTGTTTCAAGGAAAGGGGACCACGGAAGTGAAGAGATAACTGAACCACGTTAGCATCGTACAACAGACAATTGGTTCAATATTTGCGAGCTCACTTCCTTATCTATTGGTGCCCCAGGACCTGAAAACTTCTTTGTGGTGTAGGTGCACTTGCAAGAGTCCTTGTCCATGCCAGTGACCTCCTGATACTCCCCGGCATACCCAATGTTGCTGTATCCAAGACTGTCAACACGATTGCAGTACGAGATTGAATTGATGACGAGCCCAGTTTCGCATTGCGATGAATCCCCGGTAGCAGAGGCGATAGCGGAGAGAGCAAGGAGGCCCCCAACGAGGAGACTGGACGAAGGTGCCATTGTGGTCGAATTCCAACAGTAGCCAATAGATGATATGAATCCTCTACTTGGTAATTACGAAAGCCTTAGGGGAGGTGTAATAAAGCTTTGAAAAGGATCGCGAGTACAGGAATTAAAGATCGTAACGAGCGACGACGGTGCAAAGAACGACGGCAGGAGGGAGAAAAATGCGCTTGGGGGGGCGAAAGCCTGTACATATAGGCAGGGAGGGGATGAAGAAAGAGTAGTGACTGTGCTGTAAGCCGTGGACCATGGCGCGCGAACTGTGGAATCTCCTGAATTGGCGGCAAAAGTCCGAGAGCGTCTCCTGGCTACACTCGAGAAGAGCGGTAATTTCCAGAGCGGTACCACGACCGACACTGACCCCGGCCGACAGTGTTGTTGCTGCCGGCTGGGACAAGGGGAAAAAGACCTTCCTTCTGGGAGCAGATGAGGTGGCGCTTGACACGGGCCATATCTCCCAAACTAGTCAAGGGGTGGAGGAAATGTGGATTGTGGAGTACCAGTACCGGTACGAGTACTCGAGTTTTGTATTTCATACCAAAACAGACAAGTGTGATGCTCTATCGACAGCATTTTGTGCCGTACTAGTGCAGCCTACTGTAAAAAAAAACATCAGAAAGCTGCTGTTTGGAACAGGGAAACCGATCGGCATGAGCCACCCAAAGCTCGAATCAGAACAGAGTCGAGTGTCTCATTTTCTAATTTTTCACTAATGGTCAAGGGGATGGAGGTGAGGAACCATAGTGTGATGTCTGTTCTGGCAGAGACGAGGGATGATGGCGCCTGAAGGTGCGGTGAAGTTAGGAGGAGGGTGCGGAGACACGAGAAGGGAGCACTCACCAATGGCCAACCACTATTCAACTATGGCAGTCGAGTAGGTGTGAATAAAACTACGGGAGGGACCTGCATCTAGCACTTGCAACGAACCCAAACACCAGCACTTGCACTTCTCACTATGGCATTGCACTGCGATGCGAAAGCTCATGTGACACACGAGTAATCAGATCCCACCAACCAGGATGGCGTATTTTAGGATTTTGATGAGCAGTCCGCTGGACTCAATGAGGAATGAATAACAAAATTGCGCGGTTCGTCAAGGGAGGAAGTCGACTTACCAGTCGAGTACGAGTATTGACCAGTGCCGGTATGCACGACGTATGATATGGTGCAGACACTCGAGTATGAGACGTACGAGTACCGTACTCGAGTAAATTACTGGAACTAGTACTTCTCAGAGCGAGCGGCCCGATCAAGCTTCTAGAAGGGAAGTACGAGTGCTGTACGGCGAAATGCGCATACAATACCGGTCAGTACTATCAGTGTCATTCAGCCCAGGGTTGAAAATCGCTGAGGCGGGTTTTGAAAACGGTACCGGTGCCGGAGAACTTTGGCGTGTGCAACGCGTTTTCCTCCACACAAATCTGGCGGCTCAACTCGAAACCTGTCTTCCGGAAAAGGCTTTTTCGAGTGTGGGGGGTGGACGACATATCCGAAAGGGACAGCAGCTACCGTATACGAGCACTCGTAGAGCAATAACTCGAATAGAGACAAGTACTGTACGAGTACAGTACTGGCACGTTGGAATTCCCCGTCTCGGCCAGGGGGGAGTGGGGAAACACCACAAACACAGCCTCAATTGAGACGAAACAAAAGGGCTATACAGATGCAACTGCAACGTCCTGCTCCTCGCGAATTTAGCATCCGTTCCGATTTTTACGATATGTGATGCTTCATCAAGGCGGTAGAATCGGTAGGAGAAGTGCAACGGGCAGCGAGGAGAAAAGGGGGAATGGGAAAGATTTGGATCCCAGGCCCGTCCCGAAGAGCGATGGTGACCATTAAACCAAAACGCGCTAGAGCAACATTATAAAATTAAGGGACAGCCAACTGCTCACAAGAGTATGGCACTGCGCGATTACAGTTACTCGAGCAGGTTCGCAGCTGAATCGAGGTGCCACACACAATGAAGACGAAAAAAAGGAAGGAAATTTTTCGAGAAAATGAGATCGGTATGGGAAGAGAGGTAGTAGTCTATTCAGTTTGTCAGCTCTTCAAGGCACGAGGGATAAATGATACCTATCAAACGAGTAAGAGCTGGAATAAATGTAGACTACCGGTATCGTACCTCGCGCTAAGACGTCCCAAATTCCCTCTCTCGGATAGGGGGGCGAAAACACGGCGAACTGAACCCCTCAGCCACAGCCGAAGAGAAAATAAGAAAGAAGGAAAAGTGCGGTATCGTATCTTGCGAACGGAGGCAACTCCAACGTCGTGGCTCGAGGTTCGATTACTCGTACCGTACTGCGCTCCAGTACGGCAAGGTAATTGGAGTGAAAAATATATTTATATATACGAGTAAAAGGTCTTGTTCTGCAGGCCGGGGGGGGGGGGGTAATCATGATTAAATTTTAGAGATATCGTGTTTTTTTCTTTCTGACAGACCCCATTTCTACTAAATATTAAATTCTCACCGAACAGGATCAACGAATACATACTCGGATGGCCAGTGCCTTTGCAGCCGACGCTATGAAAACAAAAATCAAGTAGGGAAACTGAAAGAAAACAACGTCTCATTTGCGACAAAGATGCCATAAAGGTAAAAAAATAATCATGACTTTTTGTACCTGCCAAACAGGGCAACATAGATACATCCTCGAGACCATGCACAACCGAACGGTTCTTTTATCCTTCATCATATTCAAGAGTTGTTTCTCCCATTTTAACGTTTTGACAAGTGTTTACTTCATTCGGTCTAAAAACAAACCCGTTCTCAGGCGTCTAGCCTGAAACCAGATATTGAAAGTGTGCATTCCGATGTAGAATATTTAGCTTCGATTTGTCCCTAAAAGCAAGCTTCCTTGACTCCCTTTATCTCCATCATAGCCTATCACTCGGTGAATCCCCCCCTGTTGTAACTAAGGGTCTAATGCAACCCCCCACAACCAGCCCGCCGCTCACCGATCGACGCATCGATCGTCCTCTTTCCTATATCGCCACCCTAAGAACCCCGACTTTTCCTCCCTACCCAAGTCCAGTTGTGCGGGTCCGGGACAGACCTTGGGACATCGGGGAGGGGGAGGTGCTATTGGGGCGTGTGCGGGAGGGAGTAGAAGTCTACGAGGCAAGGTGTGTCGACGGGAAGCGAAGAGAAGAAAATAGCGGGAGGGAGAAGAGGTGAGGGGTGCGGTTGATGTGATAACAAGAGAGGTAGGAAGAAGGGATGTGGGGCATCCTCTGATTAATGTATATAAAAAGGTATTCGTCTGCTTCATTTTGTCTCAAAATAATTGAAGTTCTCATTAATGAGCTAGTTCGATTTTGCATCTACTACTTGCCATTTTTGTTGCGGTGAAAATACCCAATTGGCAAGGCTTTTTGCTTAGGGGCCTTACTATGATTTGCATTGGGCAAATTTCTCCGTAAATTTTTACAGCGGATCACGTTGTAAGGTCCGCGCGGGTGGTCACTCATAAGCCTAATACCTAGAACGCCCCGAGCTACGGGCTTCTAATACTTGCTATTGATCCTCCCCCTAACAAACCATCAGGCATATGCCACCCATGGCCAAGCAAGTACAAGAATACCAACCATGCTCTCCACTGGACTATGGAGCACGATTACCCCGACCATTTCTCTCAATGCTGTCTTGAGGCAACGGATAAAATTTTGAATAAGGTATCTGCGAGCCTCAAGAAATCCTCTTATCGGCACTGGGATTTGTGCTCTGTCGAGTGATTCTGGAAGCCTCCCCTCGTTCCCTGTAGGTAACCGTCAATCCACAATTGCAGGCATCGCAATCGCCGAACTCTCACCTAACTCTTTTATCATCTCCTTTCCGCGCTCCTCCCTTCTGTACTCTTCCTTGAACATCCCCACTGTCAGCCCTCAGCTGTTAACTGTATGACCTTTGGGTCCTCGTTTTCTCCTACCCACCCTGCTGTCGTAGATTCCATCACCTGCGCAGATTCGGTTTCCAGAACCACCTCTCGAATTCACCGGGACTGGCGTTCGCAGAACCTAATAGGGAGCGGAGCCTCGCATCGCCCTCCGCCATCTCGTGGCCATAGACATGGGTTTGGACCTCTTTGTATCCATTTTGTGCCTCAAATCTCCCCACACGCTTCTTTTCCGTAATGCCAAAACCTTCATGCAAGCTTTGGATTCTTTCGCTTTCTTCTAGGCCGTTGTCCGTCCAATCCCAATCAGTTATTTCTGGTGACATGTTCTCTAGCGGATCCTCAGGTTCCTCCCCGACGTATGCCTCTGTGTCCGTGCCGAGCAGTCCTCGCAGGGTGCGTCCCTCTAGATATTCGATCCCGAGGCGTTCTGAACTAGTCATGCCAAACGATTCATGGTGAGGCTGCGTAGTAATGTTGCATGTTGCAGCCTGTCCCACTCTTGCCGTTCTCTCCCCACCCGGCCCTTCAATTCCTCCACATAGTTCCCCACCTGGGACAACATCTCCAAATCCGTAAACATTCCGCAGGTGTCCTCCACAATGTATTTTCCCTTCCCAGTCTTCATATCTAGTTTTTTCGCTGTTCATCAATTCCTGTACGCTCCCCGACTCCTTACCACCGTAACCTCCCCTCCCGCTACCTCGCTGAAAAATCCTTTGATCCCTAGACTCACCGGGTCCTAAGATTTCCTTGATTCCTCCCGGCGGGGTATCGGATCCTGATTCTGATACACCAGAAGCAACGTGCTTGATACCCCGGCTTCCCCCTAGCCCCTTAGGCGAAACTGAACAGACGCGTAAGAGTGCTGAGAGTGGCGATGATGAAAGCTCCCCCTGTTACGAATTAACACAAGCAACTCACAAAATCCGCTATAGGTCTGGTCAAATGGCTATTTCAAACCTTGGATTCATCATCGCTACACCCTGTGCGCCTCCCAAGATATTCCTGGATTGCGAATTCCCCATTCTTCGTTTTCCGTGGTGTTCCGCTCCTCTCTAACCCTCTTAACGCTGGCGATTTAGACGCAACCTGTGCCTTTCTGGGCACGGAATTTCGCCGTTTTTCCTCTGTAAACCCACTTAATCCCTGAGAAATCCTTACAGCGCTTGCGTTCATAGCCCTTGACTTGGGTTTCTTGTTGTCCCTCCTACCTAACATCGCCTGGCTATGTACCAGGTTGACAGGTGATAACAAAGTATTCCGTGGATCGAAGTAATCCCGAATATCGCGCTCAGGGTTGAATGCAGACTCTTTCGGATCCAAGCTGCTCACGTACGGAGATTCGGAGGTCCTGTGACTAGGGTTCGACAAAATAAACTTCGTTGGTAGCAGCCCATCTTTGATCTTGCCTTGTATCTCCTTCCTGTCATGCGCCGGTTTGTCCAGACGGGCAATATTCGACGCCTTCTGTGCTCTATCAGAATGCGAGACTTCCAACGCAAGAGGCCTGCAGAAACGCTCCTTGCCCCCAGACATGGTCCTCCCCTGATCCAGAGCTGCTTGGTCCTCACCAGTTTCCGCAAGAAACCTCATCTCTGAAAAAACCAAATCTGACACTACTCCACTCAAATATTAGCCAACAATACACTTCTGGCAGCTTGCTCAACGAACATCCGGATTTTACTAGCCGCGAAGCCCGACCTTTCTTGAAAAGTCCGGGCTTATGAGTTGGTGGAAGCTATCAATTGGACAAATTAATGCGCGAAATATTCCCCCTCACTTGATATCGACCTACTGTGAACCTATCCCGGGGATTTCCGGGAGAAAGAACCCGCTTTAGCATATGTCCTTGAACCCGAGTCTCTTTAGGGCGTTTCCCGGCGATGTTCTCCTCCGAATGTGGCTTAGCACGCTTGCGTTTTCGATCACATTCGATACCACGCCCTGCCTCTCTCATCTTCCTTCTCGGATTCTTTTCGTATTTCCCTTTGCGCGCATCGGGTGCAAGCAAACTTTCTTCTTTGGGTCCGAGATGTTTCATTACATCCTCTGCACCTCTATGCTTCTGGACACAAGCGCGCTCCCAAGAGAAGCTTGCTATAGCATTCGGCTTTCCAAGTAAACCGGGTGTTGGTGTGCTTGGAGAAAACCCCTTTTCTGGAAGGTATAGGCTTGGTGAGTGAGTGGAATTGAGATAAGAACAGTTGCATAGTAGATATATACCTTTTTCGCCGAGTTTGGGCTGCGAAGTGTTTGAAAGAGCACGTCTGAGGGAAGTATGACTGCTTAGATGGATTGAACGGCTTTCCATTCCCTCGCTTTCGTCGTACCCCTGCCGATTTGGGTCGGGGGCGGCTGCACAGGTGCTGATTTCGAGATAGTGAGGACACTACTTGATATGTGAGGAGTGGTCGCGGTTGTGTTCCCGAGAGATTAGAAACCAGCGGATGACGGGGGTCTGGCTCCGCGCAGATTGGCGCGGTTGGGGAGCTTTCGGGGTAACGTAATGAGGCTTAGAAACTGGCGAGACGTACGAGCATACGAGTGTTGACCATACGAGTAGTACCGGTACGAGCACAGTATCGTATCGGGCAGCATACACAAGCGATGATTACTATTCCAGGTGGGAGCAAAGTGGAGGAGAGGTCGGCAGACAGGTGGGTTTCTTCCTCGTTCCCGAAAGACTCTCACGAATGGTGGAATTTCGGAACACACACGGACAACTTTGCCAGTACTAATCTTACAGGATGGACTAATACTTCTAAATAATCATCCTCTTTATATACTTTGCTAAGACTTATATCTTAACAATGTCAGTTCCTATTCAGTGCGCGAGTATTTCAGTTCTCGTGGAAGTCCATTCTACTGGTATTGAATTTCATAGGAAATTTTGTTGATCAAATACTCCATAAATTCCTTTTGGCTTAGAGATTTGCTTTACAATGGCTCCAAAGCACATTCTTCTTTTCTGGATTCTACTCATACTTGTACTACAAGGCGCTCCCAAAACCTCAGAACACTGCGAGAATCATTCCCTTTTCCATATTGCTCAGCCCCCGGTGTATTGTCCCCGGCTCCTTTACCAGCATTTCGCTCCGGTCGATACGATTGAGCGGTGGTACAACGGGTGGCGGTTTTAGCGTGAGAACCCAAATAATTGAACCTCGTGCTCCGACTTTGGGGCCTTGAGCCGGGCTGCGGGGTCCGTCACTCTTGTCACCCCCTCCCTCCCTAGTTTTGGACCTCCTAACGCCTCGAGTTCTTACTATACGTCATTGGTAGCTGGCTTACTAAGAATATTATCGAAGCTTTTGCCCACCCTCAAGGCGCAACTGGTCTTCAATCAAGGTGCTTGTCAAAGTTGGATTACTTCTGCCGGTAAATCCAAATCATCTACTAACCCTAACCTGGCCTCCCAATTCTGTTCCCCGGTGCTGCAACCCGTCGTTCCGTTGTGTGGTTGTTGCAACTTCCCAGCACCGATACCCATCGTACTCGAGTAGCTTTGCCCAAACCGCTTACCCGGGCTACAGTGCTCCATCACTTGTATGATGCCATATCCCTCCTTGCACTGATGCTGCATGCTGGTACACACCAAAACGTTATGAGGGTGTTCCTAGACGAACTCCTCTTTTCATACACCCACCAATGCCCAGATTCGGAACCTAGCGAGTATCCTCACTGTTGCGGACAGTTTTCTTTTCCCAATAGGTTGTTGTAATACTGCTCAATGATTGCTTGCCCTCCCCGCCTTTGATAGTTGTTATTCCTGAAATATCAGCATTCTAATAAAAAAACTAAACACGATTCCTTACGCACTTTCTTGGTCCTGTTTGAGTAACTTTGCTGCTGGATGAAACATTCTTTTCCTCTCGAGAGGAAGCTGTCATGATAATATTATTATCATTTAGGAATTTTGTACTAGCCCTGCTGCGAGGGCAGGCTTGGGCTCTCCGGAACAATATGATAGGTTACCTCAGTACTAATTTCTTCCTCCTCGCGTGATGTGTGAGCCAAGAAACCCCAACTTCGGCCCTTTGCACAAAACAGGGTAATCATTGGGGCAGGTGACCTCAATGATCCCACATCCGTGGATCGCATCAGACATATTAAACTTAATTAGTCCCACCACTCTTGGAGTCGATGATGGGCCGCAGGAGTCAATCTGCTTTCATGTTAGAGGGTCTGGTGAGAAGTTAAAAACAGTTATTTGGGGGTAGCCCGCCAAATACACCCCTGTCTGTTCCAATTAATGGTTTCCCGGTATCACAGTCATCCCGGGGGTTCGACGGTGGTTGGTAATTTAGGTCACCTTGAGGCCTTGGACCACTGGAGGTGCCGTATTGTCCGCACTTGTAGATCTGGGGAACCTGAGCTTGCCAGTCACTCAACTTTGCTCGTATCCAGAATCTGGCAAGATTTTTTGTAAATTTGCTCGTGCCATACCATCCGACACTGTAAAGTGCAGCCCGAAGTATAATACCCGAGCGGAATACCACTGCGGTACGAAGGAGTATAAGGTTTAAATTTCATACCCTATGGTCACCTCCTATCATCGTACAAGTACTGTTCCCAGCTACCCGCATTTTCATCCCAAGACAGGTTATATGCGACCAGGTGGCAGAGATGTGAGTATGATATCTTTATCAGTGAAGAGCGATGATAGGTTTACCGCATTGATTTGAAAGGGCGAATTCACCCCTCGCGGACGAAAACAGTACCGATACCAGTCGGTTCGAAATGGGACTTTGCGCCCCTGAAGAACTACCGCTACCGATATGGGGCCCATGAGCACTGATTTTTCATCTCTCATACCGGTACTTTCAGGCCGCTCTTCCTCTCTCTTTTTTTTTTCTTCCCTTACTTCCCCCACACATCGGGGTAAGTTATTCTCCCGTCATGCGTGAGCAGGCAGGCAGGAAAGAAGGGTATGGTAAACGCCAGTACTGTACTAGTACTTGAACGATGTCCTGTTGGAACTCGTCAGTTGTCAACATTCTCGCTCTTTGAGTCCAGGTTGAGCGAGCGTGGAAACGGTGGGTCGCCCCTTCTGGTCAATGCAAATGCGATGTACCTAATCAGTCCCTGGTGAGGGGTACCGTATGACGTAACATGGTGTTCAACAGCACTCGGCTTGAACTACACGAGTGCACGCTCTTAACAATGCGATGAAAGGATGTCCTATACTTTTTTTTT
>QLOI01001493.1:11980-27818 GCA_003313605.1 Tuber umbilicatum
TTTTTTTTTTTTTTTTTTTTTCCTTTCTTCCTTTTCCTTTTCCTCTCCCGTTCTTTCTTTTCTTTCTTCTCCATCTTCCCAGACCAAAGGCTCATAGCATCCGCCTTATAATAATTGGCAACCCTCCAGTACCAACAAGCCATCCAGTTAACCCATGCAAAGTGATGCATAACCTCGCATGTATGTGTTGGGGTCGAAATGACACCTGTGCGTAACCTACGGCTATAAAATTGCTTGCCTTGTCACGTCGGTAACGCTCTGGTGCACCCCTCACCACTCGAGTGCTTGTATGCTGTGCGGTTTCTGCGTTCCCCATTGTCGTCCCTTGTTGGCCACAGCCAACGTGCTTCTCCAGCATCCAATCCCAAGGAAAACCGATTGTTGATCGATCCAGGCTTGTTTGGTAAGGAGCTTGGCGCTTGTCCGAAAATCGACAATTTCACGACTACATAATCTCCGTACTTGAGAGCAACGGTGGTCCAGTCAAGAATACGATAACGGATTCCTGCCACATCCCAATTCTCTTATGGTTTGCCTTATTTCTACTTGCTCGATCGCACAAGAGAGGGATCATTGAATTGCCCTGCAGCACGACGCTGTATGTAGTTTATGTGAGGAGGATATGAGGGGAGAGAAGAATGAGGAGCATAACCACCACTACCACCACCACCACATCATATCTCTTTCTCACTTTCCCCACTTCATATTTTAATAGTACGGCAACATTCTGAAAATACGATATGCCATATAACTTTTCGCCCTAGCGCACACCAACGAGCCCATCGTTGTGGAACTGGTATTAGATACATCGCGATTTTCCCGCCGCAAAAGTCGCTTGAGTCGTTTGAGGCCTGTGCAAGCCCCCCCCCATTCAGACATCTCCATTTTTTAGACTTCTCGGTAAGTGGCTTGAAAGGCGGGTGTTTGCTCGTACGTCGTATGTGATTTCAGTATACACGAGGATAGCGTTCAGAGTTGTGCGCTTTGTTCGGAGAGCAGGTTTCAGGAAGCTGGGCCAACCCAGTTCCCTCCTATCCCTCCCTCCCCGCCCACACCCTTCTTCCTCCTCACCTTCTCCCACACTCCCTTACGCACACTCCCCTTTCCATCCCTGCTTTCACCCTACCCCCTCCGCCCAGTGATTTACCCTCCCTGCACTTCTTACAATTCCTTCATAAACCTCCACTACCTCCACTACCTCCGCCTTCTCCCCCCTCCTCCCCCACCTTCTTCCTTCCACAAGAGTCGCGGCTTCGTCAAAGACAACTCTCTCTCACTCTAAAAACACAACATAAGTTCACAAGTTCACATTTTTATCCTCCTTTGGAGACGCTCAGGCATGCATTTTCTCCCCATCGTCTTCTTACCATGGGCAACCGCCCGACCCATAGTGCTGCCATGATGTTAAATTGTGCGTTCAGTTATTTTCGTCCCCAAGATCAGTTTGTAACGACCTCAGAACAATGTCTAAACTTTTCATCGGGTTCGTTGCGCGCATTTCCCTCACTTCTTTCCCTCCCCAGCTCCTGGCCATTCTTTTCCTGCTCCTTGCGCTCTCGATCGAGTTGCCTTAACTTCACTGCCCTATCTAGCAATATACCGCTACCCTCTCGGCCGTTGAACTAAATTAACCTTCCACAGAGGCCTTGCCTGGCACACCAACGATGATGCCTTAAGGGCAAAGTTCGAAGAATTCGGCAGCGTTGAAGAAGCAGTATGTATTTTTATTTATTTTTCCCCTTAATTTAGAGTTCCCAGTTCGTATCTAGTTGCTAACATTTTCTGCATAAGGTTGTCGTAAAGGATCGTGACACTGGCAGATCTCGTGGGTTCGGCTTTGTGAGATTCAGTAGTGATGACGATGCTACCAACGCTATGAATAACATGAATGATGTGGAGTATGTACTTTCGTCACCCGTATCACTGAAGTTCTTGGGCTAAGACCAACTCAACCCTCTAGATTTGATGGCCGCAGGATTCGTGTTGACAAGGCTAGCGAACGTCGCCAAGGCAGGTCCAGCATGTAATAATTGTTCCCGGCATCTACTGACCTGTTTATAGGGGGTGGTGGATATGGCGGTGGTGGTGGTGGCGGGTATGGGGGCGGTGGCGGTAACTGGGGTGGTGGTGGTGGGTATTGAAGGCCTCGCACCCGGCTCCTACCGGAGTTTCTATAACTGAGGTATGGTAGGATGAAGGGTGGGCGGTCAGTAGCGCGTTTAATTGCTTCAAAACTGTAAACGAAAAAAGTGGGGGATCAATGTTTTTCTTGTGTCAACCAATCTCTCTCCCTTTCTGGAGGCAATATCAGAATGCGATGCATTTTTTTCTAAAGCGATAATGACCATCATGAAACAACCCTCAATCAATCCTCCTCCCTCCTATTCATCATTGCCCCCGGATTCACTATGTCTGGGGCCACTGCTCCATCCTCGCCAAGATGTTTGGTCTTATTCTCGGCCTCTATTGCAACAACACGGTGGAATAGGCGACTAACATGGTGATCGTGGGCCGCTGGGCAAAGGCCCATCAATGATTTGTGTAGGTTGTATAGATAATCTCGATTTTCCCCTGACGGTCCCCGAGAGTTAAATATATGGCGCGCAAGTTTATCGAGCTCCGGAACGTCTTCGCGTGCGACAAACTGCGGGTTTCTAGGTGTCCCTATATACACCAAGGCCTTGATTGACGGGACGCCTGGTTCGGACTAATATCAGGCAGGGAAGGTCAGCATTCTCTATGTCTCTCCCTACGAACCGGATTGATTACTGGAGGAACTACTGGCTTCGTTGGGAACGTACTGAAAACACCTCGATATCGTTCCGGATGCTATACCCGTTTATTTCCCGAATGTTCAACTCCCTGTAATCATAGCTAGTCAGCATTTAGAGATTTGAGAAACCCTCTATACTTGAAATTTTATCATTTTTCGGTCATCCTTATTTTCCTTCATACCTCATCACGTCTTCTACTCGATTGGCCCTAATCCTGTAGGCCATACCCCATACCTGGTCGTCGTCTTCAAAGTCCTTGTAATGGTTAGTAGGCCATACGATTGCACATATCATGATCCATTGTATTCACATGATCATTCAGGGTCTCCCAGTGGGATCTCTCAATCAACGTAACTACTCGCCCAGGTCTAAAGATATTATGGTCAATATTCAAAAAACGATGTGGTCAGGGTTCCCGGGCCACGGGGCTCCATAATAACGGATTTCATAGAATCTGCACATACGCCTCCGGTGTCCCACGGTGGTCCTCGCTGGGTTCATATTGTCAGCCATCGCCCATATCGCCTCATTCTTGCTGAGGCTCAGGATCCAGATGCCTGATATCAATCGAGCATAAGGCCACAAACTCCAGAATTTGCTATCTCCCTCCTCCCGTCACAACAGTGCCGGAATTTACAAAGGGGAGGACATATTCCTCACCTAGATTGCCAAAACCTCCTCACGAAGCCTGCCATGGTAAAAGAAAGGAGTTAGAAAAAAGGTTTCATCTCCCACAATATCCATCAAACAAGTATCAAACTAAAATACATAACAGGCGCGAGATTAGTCGGGTCAGTACTAGATCACCCCCCAAGTAGGCTATCTCCACAAATCCAGCACCGAGCGTCTGTAAGGAAGTGCGTGCACCCACCAGCTTGCCTTTAATGTAGCCCGGGACTCGACGATCTACAGATATCTAGTGTGAGTATAATTGAAAACTCAAGCGGTACACAACGTAAATCATCTCACCATAGTCCGGTGGCGGTTTCCAGATGAGGCTTCTATATCACGAGTTCGGTATTAGAAAAGAAACAGGCCAGCGAGAAGGAAGTTGCGGCTATCATGATCATGATAGCAATATTCTCCCCCTTGCTACGTGAATTTTCCCCTCCATCAGCTCCGTTGCTTACCCATATCCGAACAACCAGAACTCAGCTGAATGGCTCATCTGATGTGGGCTCGATGTCCTTAGTTGAAGCGAATAAAACAAAATAAAGGTGTAAAAAATAAAAAGCTCCGCGCTCGCTGTGGGAGAAGAAAGTCCAGGAACGAAAGGGTGGAAGAGAGCTTTTCCGGGCGGCTGAAAGAAAATTCGCAAGCCACAGGGGACAAGCCAATGTCCACCCGGCATCTCTCAAAGCCCCACCAGGACTTACCCACACGCCCCGCTATCCTCACTTACTCACAGCTCTGCTTGGTAGGTATATAGCTACACCAATCCCCTCCCGTCTTACTGCTTACTTTCCTCACCAACCTTTATTTCCTCCAAACCCTCCATCCTACCACTTACGTTGCGCATCCAACTTTCTCTCGTGTGTTCTCACTTGTCCATCTTGTCACGGAGGTTATTTCTCGAGCTCGATCAACCCCCGACCCCGCTAACCCGCGAAGATATATTCCGGCGCCGAAAAATGGCCTACTATAACTCGAATCCCGATGCTCTCCCAGCGTAAGCATACTTATCCCACCCCCTTTACATACTAGACGCCATTATGCCCTATTATCTGTTCGCCCCTTTTTTATGAGAGGCTCGCTAACCTTCTCTCTATAATTTACACAGCCATGCAGAACCGGAGCAAGTAAGTTCCAACCTCCATCTACCGACGAACGGATTTCTAACGTCCTGTTTGATAGGCCGCCCAAATGATGAGCGGTGGATACGACAACCGCCCGCCTCCGAACCGCCCGCCTCCAGTGGGCGCAAACTACGGAGGTGGCGGTGTGAAGCCAATGTCCCCCCGCCCAGACCCGTATCGCCAACAAGGATTTCCGCAAGGACAGCAGGGGTATAATCAGCCACCGCCGGGGCGACCCCAGCAGTTCCAATCCCCACCCCCAGGTCAATTCGGTGGTCCTTCGCCCGGACACACTGGGCAGCGACCTCCGCCGGCTTCACGGCCTCCGCCCACGCCTGCCCCAGCCCAGGGGGTTGACCCGACGTTGTTCCCGCTATTTAAAGCTGTGGACAAAGATGGTTGGTTTTTGCTTCTCGCTCTCCATAATATTGGCTGTGTTTAGGCTCACAACGAGATGTTGAATGTAGGCAGTGGGCAGCTGAGTGAGAAGGAGCTTCGAGCTGCACTTGTCAATGGAGATTGGACTTCCTTTGATCCTCACACTGTTCGTATGATGATTAGGTTACAATTCCTTTTCCTTCCCGGCGAGTTGTGCGCGGTTATATTGACAGCACATACACAGAATGTTCGACACTGACCGTTCCGGTACAATCGGCTTCAATGAATTCTGGTCCACCTCCACCTCCCCCCAACTCATAGAAACTACTAACACTCCCTACAGCGGCCTCTGGGGCTTCTTGGCCGCCTGGCGCTCCCTGTTCGACCGCTTCGACGAAGACGGTAGTGGTAACATTAGCATCCAAGAATTCTCCAACGCTCTAACCGGTATACTTTTTCTTCATCTACCCGTTTATTTACTCACCCTTATACATCTCCCTCATTCTCTCTTACACGTGACCACTTCTAATCACCTTTCTCACGAACGCTGCAACAGCATTCGGCTACCGTCTTTCACCCCAGTTCGTGCAACTGCTTTTTAGGTCATACGACCGAAGAGGTCAGGATTCCTCGCCTCAAACTGCTGTCCAACAAGGTGGGGACGGTTGCTCCTTGATTGACATGAGACTAACGGACAGGCGCTAAAGGGCAAGAGGCCATCTCTTTCGACCTGTTTGTGCAGAGCTGTATTAGCCTTAAGCGCATGACCGAGGTCTTTAAGAAGTACGATGATGATCGAGATGGGTACGTTTCCTCCTCCATCCCTTCCTCAACTGTCCCACATAGTAGCTAATCCGGAGCAATAGATATATAACTTTGAGCTTGTAAGCCCCTTCATCTCTTCCTTCAGCTCTAAACCAATTTACTAACGCTCTTCCCCAACCCTCAGCGAAGAATTCCTAACCGGTATGCGCTTTACCCTTCTAAACATAATCGAATAATTACCTCCCTCCCTACCCACCAACCTACCTACGATGCAATAGTCATAACAATGACCTATACCTTGGAATATAATAATAATTTCAAAACATGTACAGAAATTCTCCGGCAACGTTGATATACCTACCAATCGGTTTAATCCTTCCTGTTTTCGCCTTCAACCCAACCATTTGTTCGAGTTCGTCAGTCAGTCGGTCAGTCAACGGGATCTTAGGAATTCGGGATAGACAGTCGCCAAGTGTCACTCGCCTCCGGCTAATCATGATTTCCTCTCTCCCCTTTTTCCTTTCCGTCATCCGTCTGTTTGACGCTTTGTCTTGCGGTGGATAAATTAGGGAGAAAAAATAAATAAAATATATATATATATCCTCGCATATTTCGGGGGAAAAAAAAAAACTGCTGTTCTCGTCCTTAACTTACCTGCCTACCCCACTTATAGCTTTCGCGAACATCTTGCTCACCTCTCATCTTCTATTTCTTCATCTCTCCACCTGTCTCGCCCTGTCCCGCCTTGCATCGCCCGTCGGAAACTAATGCATCCATTCCAAAAAAGCAATTTTACTATCATTGAACTACCGCAAGTAGGCTTTTTTGAGTGAAAGGGGAGGGTGGAATAATAATAAAAAAATCCACAAAGATAACGCCACACATGCTCTCACTCAATCAATTGACAATCATCAATCCGTGAGCACTCGATTATCGTATTACTCATATGCATGCTAAGTTATACCGTCCATCCATGCAGTCCAGCCCAGTCAAGTCCACCATCTAGTACATATATCCCAAGACAAGCAAAGAAAAATAATAAACAGAAATAACCTAATCTACACCCCCACCACCTCCTCCCTAGCCTTCCTCCGCCGAGCCTTCGCGGGTTGTGTAGAATTCACCTGCCTACTCAAATAATGCTTCTGAATTCCAAACGAGACGAACAAGCAACAGACAGAGACGGCGAGGAAAAAGCACCACATAGTGCTCAACCCCCGCGCATACGCATCCCTCGCCACAACCCTCTCCGCTGGCTCCAACGTCTGGACAAAGCCCACGGAGGAAGCGGCCGAGTGGCCAGAAATAGCGTCGAGGACTTCACCGGGGAGGTGGCTGCCCGCAAGGTCGTGTGACTGGGACTGCATCGAGTTCTGGAATACGACCAGGCCGATGCAGATTGCCAGGGCTGTGCCCAGGGTGCGCAGGAAGGCGAAGGCGACAGTTGCAGTGCCGACATCGCGATGGTCGATGTTTGCGTGGATAGCTATGAGCGGGGATTGGAAGAGGGGGCCGCAGCCGATGCCTGATATTATTTGGTAGATTGCCAGTTTTCCCCAGCCGCTGGTCCTATCGATGTCTACCATGAGGCCGGCTCCTAGGGTCATCATTGCTACGCCGGCCCAGATTACCTGGTAGATGTTAGTAGCGGCGGGAAGGTTGGTGTGCGAGTCATAGTTGGTGACTTACTTCTTGGTAGCGCCCTGCAGACTTCAGTGAGTACATGGAATATATGTATGCAGAGGGGGTAAAGGAGGAAGGCATACCAGTTCGAGCAATTATAAATCCACTCATTGCAGAAACACCCGATAACACCATAACATATGGCAATACATACACCCCCGCCATCAAGGCCGTGTCCCCACGGACAGCCTGGAAGTACCTACAGGCGCATTAGCTTGATTCCCCCTGCCAGAGATCCTACACATCGCAACCTACAGAGGAATAAAGTAACACCCCGCGATGAAGATGAATCCGTGGAAAAATCCAACCTAAACACTATCAACACCCACAAAAAGCATCGATAAATTATTGAAGCACATACAAAATAAGCACAGGCGTTAGTCCGGTTAGTGAAAAGTTTAATAGGCATAATCGGCAACTTAGCTACCTTCCACTCAACGTAGACAAAGAAGCACAACATCAACATTCCAAAAAGGATAAAGCATATCACAATCGGCGAGTCCCAGGGATGGGAGACGCCGCCGAATTCGAGGCCCAGGAGAAAGAGTACTGTGCCAGATGCAACAAGAGCGATTCCTATTAAAACATATTGTCAGCGAATTAGGTGCAAGATACACAAGCACAATTCTACCCTATGAAAGGAGAAATGTAATTTGTAATTACCAAGCCAGTCAACTCTTTTCAATCCTTCCTTCACCGTAATCTTCGGTGATTGCAGATGGAGAAGACATATTAAGCTGCCCATTGCGAAAACTGCAATCGGTACATTGATCCAAAAGCACAATCTCCATGTAACCTTTTCGGTGAAAACCCCTCCAAGTACTGGCCCAATAGCCGACGCGAAGGCCCACGTTAGTCCAATATACGACAGGTACATGCCACGCTCCCTAGCACACGTTTAGTGACCAACCCTATTGTGGGACACGGCAAGGCAGGTGAGGATCTGGATATATGCATTACCTGACAGCGATAAGGTCGGAGACGGTAACGTTAACAAGACCCAACTGGCCACCGGCCCCTAAACCTTGTACCACACGACCCACGAGTAGCATTCCTAGATTTTGGGCTGCTGCGCAAAGGATACTATGCGCTGTTGAGCAAGTCATGACACCATGGTGGGTTTTAGTAACAGGTCGGAGAACCAACCTTCCAATGAGGAATATCATCACTGCGGAGAGGAGAACCGGTTTTCGGCCCCAGATGTCGCTGCCGAGAGGTTAGTAAAGAGTAACTCACAAAATGATTGATAGGAGCTCACCTGAGCTTACCCCATGCGGGCAAGAACCTGTAGATGCTAGTTCAGTATCTCCTATCATGCGGAACTATAGAATTATTGAAGAGCAGCAACTTACGCGGCCGAAGTCAATAAATACCTGCACGCCAACCACACAGAATCAGCCTCAACAACGCCAACAACATAAATGCACAGCGAGGGAGGTAATAGTATACGAGCTGCCAATCCAAGTATACCCAGTAGCACTATTGAACTGCGCAGCAATAATCGGCATCGCAGTAGTAACTATCCACCGACCCAATAAATCAGTAACCAATCCTAGCCAGCAAAAAAAAGCCCGATCAAAATCCAAAGCCAGTACAAAAAGCAACTAACTAATTGTCTGATCCAACGCCGACAGAAACACACATATCTAACACAACCCACGAATCAGCTCAGCACATTCCGTTTCCTAAGGTTCTCTTTTCTCATCTCCCCTTTCCTTTTCTTCTCACCATCCCATAAAAACCGTGGTTTCATCCCGTCTCGTTCGCCCCCAATTCAGCCCCCAAAAAATGAACCAAAAACAAGAAAGGAAGAATCTCATACACAAAGCGCCAGAACGATTATAGCCTTCCTCTTCCGTGACAACCCCTCCTGCTGCCCCTCCGGGACCACAATGTGCGGTATAGTAGTAGCATCCGGAGCAACACCAGTCCCGGCAGCCACCCCGGCGGTGACAGCATTCCCCGTCCCATCACTCCCCCTACTCCCGATACCCCTACCATTCTGGTGCTCTTGGAACTTCTCACTGAGTGAGAAAGAGCGACCCAATCTCGAGCCAGCAGAGGTCGAATTCGTCTCCGTAAAATCATCGGTACGTGGTACAATTGTCGTTGCACCATCCGATGACGACGCTGCTGAGGAGTGAAGGTTCAAAGATTCTTGGGCGGTAGGGGTTTGTAGGGGAATGATAGTAGACTGCTCCTCCTGGGTAGCAGCTTTTTCGGCAGCCATTGCCGGGGGGGGGCTTGTTTTGCGGGTCAGGGGGATGGGAGGGAAGTTGGGCACCAGGTGTTGAGGAACGTACTGTATGCACCGTACAAATATGTATGGATAGTGTGGAGCGGGATGTACTCTCTCTTTTTCTCCCTACTGTCCCTGGTATTGATATGGAAAACGGAAAAATTGAGGAATTAAAGAGAGGTTGAGAAGAGAGAAAAGGAAACACCAGGACTCGTGATAGATATTATATGCACATTTCGTACCCATCGGGGTCAGGCTGGCGGCGGGCAGTCCCGCCAGCAACCCTTGGGTAATCCGAGTGTCCGGGGCAACTCGGAGCTAAACTAAGTTAGCATACTGCACATATCACAGTAGGATAGGCTCCTCACACACACCTTCTCTCTTCCCCATAAGTTACACACACTTGTTCTGCCAGAGTCCCGCTCTGCCCTAAAGTGACCTCACAGCCGTCGTCCGCACCCTCCTCCCCACATTGCTCGGGTATGATATGTACCCGTAAAGTCCGCCCCCCCAAACCCAATTCCCATTACTTCACTCATGGCAGGGACTCCACTTCGTCTTCGCCCCCCTCTTCACCGATACCCTAGCAACACCCCTTAGACTTCGGCCTTCCCCGTGGAAATCTTCCTCCCTCACTCCCAATACGGCATTAATTGATGGTGATGTTATAAGTATGTGAACATCCCGGGCACGGCTGTACGGTGCGTGTACAAGTAAGTGCCGTAGCATCTACAAGGAGCGGTAGTTTAGTTATAGCTTAGTAAAACAGAGAAGAAAGAAAGAAAAAAGGAAAAAAGGAAAGAAAGAAAGGTCTTACCCGTACCGGTACTTGTAACCTACGGACAAAGCACACATCCAGATTCTGTCGTGGTCGGATGGAATTTGGAAGACGCCGAGTTCGGCTATTCCCGAACCAAAGTACCGATTGGTTTAAGCCTCTTGCTTGAATAGGATTGTAGAAGCCTTTGTCCCTCCTTCCTTCCTTCCGTTTATCCAGCGGAGTTACCGACCATGGATGTGGGAGGGAGGAGAGTAAGGAGTTGTTTGTGGGAGTAGTTGGAAAAGGAGGTAGGTAGAGGGACAGATTCAGGTATGAGAAACAAGGGTGCACGAGGGCTGGTATATGCGAGCACAAGCACAGTATCATACAGTACTGGTACTGCGGAAACACAAGCATTCCTCATTTGCAAGTATCATACCACCGACTCTCCGACTTTTGAGAGCTGCTGACTTATCCTACCCTACCCTAGAGTACTGGACGGACCCTACCGCTACCCTACCCACCGGCACCCGGGCACCGTATACCGTTATCATATCGATAGGTACATACAAAATACAGATACACACACATCCGTAACAAAAAAGCATGGATCCCCAGCAGCAGGAAACCCCATCATCAGTCAGCGATAAGGCTCTACAAGATGTAGGTTACTCGAATTCTTCCTACTCCCCTGCCGAACCCATCCATCCCTCCCTCCTTCTAGCAGCAAGGTTCCCCACCACAAAGCGACTAATCGGAACCCATAGGAGCTCTCCACCCTCCGAATCTTCCGTGCAACGCTCGAGTCCGTGAAACAAGTCGTCGACGGAATCCACCGCGATACAGTGACTGCGAAGGAGAACTGTGGTGCTGTCGTTGGTACGTAATTCTCTCCCTCCCCCCACCTCGTCATCCCAACCGGGAGGTTGACGCGAAGACTAACGAAACTCCCCCCATCACCCCCCTCTTCCTCCTCCGCACCCTTCGCTCCATTGCCGTATCCGTATGTTGTGAGCGGAGGTGTTGAGGTGGTGGATCGGGGTATGTTGTGGGGGAGTAATATTATAGACTTGACGAAGCGTTGGGAGGGGGTTATTCTGGAGACATCGTCTTCAGCTTCCGCGGTAGCTCAGGCAGCGACGGTGGGGACAGCGGGTGTATCATCATAGCATGGCGATGAGGACCGGGGGGGGTGACAGATGTCTAAACCACTGTAGGCTGCAAATATAGTACCCTATTCCGCACATCATCAAATGCAGCATGAACATCCATAACTATCACACGCACACATACGCAAACAGTGCCTGCATCGGTGCCCCCAGTTACCAAAAAGACAGACCATCACCCCCCTTTGGTTCTGCAGTCTTTTGTGCCCTATAGACTCCTGGAGAACAAGACACCCCCAAGTTCCCCACAGCGCGGTACGCCGCCAGACCCCAGGAGATGACCACAGAAACCCAAAACTCCTTGCACGAGTAGCTTGAAGCTTGTGTTGTACAGCATCAAAGGATACTCCTCTCTCCCACCCACCATACCCGCGATTCCCCCTCTGGTAAGAGTTTGCACGCACCAAATAATAGAAATGTATTATCCCCGCCATCCACACCGGGTAGTACTAGTACCGTATTGTACGTACAGTACGAGTGCAGTCGCACCCGGCCGCCCCAGAATCTATCCACCGCAATGAGCCTTCCGGGGCGACAGGTCGACAACAGTAGTTAAATTCACAGGATTTTCCGGGGAACAGCCAGTCTTGACCACCCGTAGTAACCCACCAACACGAGTACAGTACATTACCATGCTTCCTCCGCGCCCAACTAACCACCCCCTCCCTACCAGCAACCCTTGATACGAGAATTCCTCCGCAACTCCAAAATACTTCCCCCCTCGAGATTTCTTCACCTTTGAACGATCGATAAATGCAACAAATAGCTGGACGGTTTTACCTTTATTTTCAACCCGGCAGTGAGCTATTTCCGCGCAACAAGTCCGGCGTCAATCAACCCTCACAGATTATCCTCCCACCACCAAACCCGACAAAAATAAAACGTCATAGTCTACCCCGCAAACAGACCCCTTGACTCTCGCCTATCGCAGATCGACTCATCTCGCGTGTCTTCGAACGAGCACGGACCTGCCTGCCTGTCCTTACCCGTCACTATATTTATCACAGCCCTAACAGCTGGTGGCGGGGTATGATAGTCTATGGCTCCACGCAGATGAACGCCTGTACTGTACTAAGTGATAGACACCAAAAGGCTTAGGTCGACTTGGGAGGGGGGAATCTCCCCCCCGGCTTGGTGCCGTATTGGATGTAAACTATTGGAAGCTCTCTCCCAGTGGTATGATAGGGCATTCCCCCTGGGTAATAGTAGTCGGTCGATACAGGCTTCCTAAGGCCTCGCCCGTAGCTTATCTTCCGGGATCCTCTCACTCGCAAGAGGTAGATTAGACACTCCCGGGTAATAAAAAAATAAAAAATAAAAAAACGCGCAGCAGAAGTGGACTGGAGGAATTACAACATCTATAAAGAAATCGAAAGGAAAGAAAACCACCGGACTACCTTGCCCACGACAACGTCAAATCGATCGCTTCTTGGGAAGGACGGCGATGATCTTCCACAGTTGTCCTTGACCAGTATACCGTAAATACCTCTTCTCCCCCGTGTGCTAAACATCTGATTCAGTAGTAGGAAAAACGCCCGGATCCTGACAAACATATTCGTAAACGCCCACTTACGCCCTCCACAGTACCATAGGTCATGACGCCCCCTTCAAGACACCCTGGTGCTTCGCACGCCGTTCCATGGTATCTATCACATCACATTCACAGGCATTGGTATTGTTGTCACAGAGCCAACGTCAAGCATACCAAACTCTCCCCGCTCTTTATTCGAAACCTCTCAACAGACAAAAAATATGAAATGTTATAATACACTACTACAACGTCGAATTTTCATGACTTCGAGCGCATGGAGAAAGCTTGAGAAAGCTCGATCAATCAATCCATCCATCAACCAAAAAAAAGTATAAAGGAGTAAAAAAAATCAGCCCACCCGTGCAGAGAAAGGAGGAATGGAAAAAAAAAAAAAAAAGAAAAAAAAAGGGACGAATGCCAATGCATGCATGCATCACCCAAACTAACAGAAAGTGTCAAAGTGAGTAGAAAGAAAAGCAGATAGAAAATAAAAAAAGGGAGAAGAAAGTGAAGCGGAGGGTGAAAAAATGCTCATGGAAGACCCTCAGAAAATGCTATGTGAGAAAGTGAAAAGGTCCTTTTATTTTGGACAGAAAAGATTGAGCGAGGGAAAGAAAAGAGAAAAGAGGATGCAAGAAACGAAAAGTAGAATCCCGGCCCAGAAGAAAGGTGAGAATACAAAAAAGAAGGTAATGAGATGTTGCAAAACAAGATCCGAAACTGAAACCCCAAATAAAACGTTTTTTATGCCGATTTTCTTTTTCTCGTTCCCTTTTGGACTCCGAAATGGTTAACGCCGATCTCCACCCAACGTAAAAAACATAACAGAATCCACATTCTACTCCACGACAACGTTTCTCGAAGAGGGCGAAGGCGGGATGTGAAGCAAAGAAGAAAGTAGGGGTCGAATATTAAACTAAACTATCCACACTGGAATCTGATATCACCCTGAACTCCAGCAGGGCAAGTCTTTAAACTCTGCCTTTCTGCCCAACCTCATGTCTTGACTCGTTTCGGTGCTGAGCCATCAGAATTGTCCGATCCCGGGCTCTTCCTCTTGCCGTTCACATCCGAGTCCTCGCCAAAAATATTCCGACCCGTTGACGCTATAGGAGTCTGGAAGTTCAACGGGCTAGGAAGCATATCCGAGTTGCCGCCTGTGCGAGATCCTGATGCCCCAAAACCGATGCCCCAATCCTGATAGAATGTGGAGGGTGAAGGTAACAATCCGTTATCGCAGAATCGACTCGGTAGAGCAGAGATAGGAGTTTCCGATGGCGCGCCTGTTGTAGCTGGAGGTGGTCGTGCGAATGGATTTACCGGCCCGCCACTAGCACCCGCGCTCCGAAGCGTGACACTGGGTGAAGGTGGCGGAAGTACAACTGGATGGTTACCTTCACCTACGCCTTTGGCTGATTGACCAGTTGTAGTGCCCGCAGATTCTCGTGGTGAAGACTCAGCAGTGGCGTCACCGGCATCAGAGTGCTCGCTGGGTATTTGCACCTTAAGCCTCGGTCGCACACCAGGCTTCCCTGGGTTCGATGCCATGCTGTTGGTTCGGGATGGCGGAGGCGGGGCAGGTTCCACCGATGGCTGTTGGCCATTCACGTTGCTGGATGTTGTCGGTGCAGGTATGGAAGCGGGAGCAGGCTTAGGAGACTGCTTCTCTAACTTCACCGAACTGTTGTTCATACCACTTGCACCACTCGACCGAGCCACGGAGCCAACGTCTACCGAATGAGACCGCGAGGATTCCTGGCCAAATCCGAAATGCTGCGCCAATAAGGACTCACTAGGTCCTATAGGTGTGAACATACTTCGTGATTTAGCAGGAGCGCGTTTTTCAATTGCCGGCGCAACTTGCTCATCAAGTGGCCTATTTGGAGGTGAGTTCTCCGACGATGGGCCAGAGCGCTCAGAAGGAAATGCAGGTGGCATTGACTGTCTCCTGTTCGTCTCATTGATATATGCTTGGGCTTGGGCTTGGGCTTGGGCTTGTTGGGCTTGTGTCGTTTGGGGGTAAGGATACACGGGCATCTGATTCATGTTTCCTTGTTGCATAGGCATCACGGATTGCGGCTGAGGCGTGAAGACAGATCCACTGGGCATGTAAGCAAAGCCATTCTGCGCTGGAGGACCTTGCGAAACTGCGTAAGTAGATGGAGGCACCATATTCGAACTATTGCGCCGCTGGTTGCGGGAAGAAGGCCTTGACATCGGCTGTGGGGTCCCGACGCGACCTTGCATATAGGTTCCTTGCCCCCCCATCAAGGTAGACGGAGGGATCGGAGGTGATGCAGATGTTGAATGACGGGTTCCCATGTGTCCTAATGATTGGAGAGGGTGAGGCATGGGATGGTCGTTGGAAGACCGAGAACCAGGTCGAGAAGGAATATCCATAGCATCCATATCATCATCGTCGTCGTCCATAGCATCCTTCTTTCCCTGAAAATCAGACGGACCTTTGTGCTCGTGGGGAGCCTCATACTGAGACCAAAGTTAGTACGTGTTCTCCACACTCGGACGCGATAAAAAGAAGTTAATACATACGTAACTATGTCGCCCGATGACCTCCCGAATATCGCCTGAGCAAAATTCGTACAATTTTTTGTTGTGACCGAATATTATGACGGCAACATCTACCGAGCAAAGCACGGAAAGCTCATGAGCCTTTTTGAACAGACCACCTTTACGCTTCAAGAAGGTTCTGCAGACACGATTAGTACGCGGAAACGCCAAAAAAAAA
>QLOI01001494.1:0-15406 GCA_003313605.1 Tuber umbilicatum
GCGGGGGGGGGGGCTTGTCCATCTCACTGTCCCTGGAGACCAATGCAGAAGCAACCTGAGCAGCAGTGGCGCGCTTGCCCACCTTCCTGGACGAACTTGCAACCTGGGCCCAGCTGTCGAACTTGGGCAGGGCGGAGGAGGGGGCAATAGTGTAACCCGGAGGAGGACCGGGGACAAAGTGCTGGCTGATAGGAGTGGGAAACCATTCCTTCTTGGGGATTTTAGGGGCTTCACCGCCACCGGGATTAACAAAGGCAAAGAAAATACCGGCCTCGTGGGAATCGTTATTGTCCCTGGCGTAGGTCTCTGGGGAACCGTACCACTGGCCTGAGACAAGGATCGGGAAATCAGCCGAGGGGACCGTGATGTTGCCTTGGCGGGAGAGGACGAGTAGGGGTTTCTGTTTCTTCTTGGGGGGCGGGGGAGGTGGAGGGACTGAGCCACTGGAGGCACGGGGGACGGGAGGGGGCCGTGCGGCCAGGGAGGTGACTTTGGTGGACAGATCTCGAAGAGCAGCAATGATCGAAGGGTCAGCCTGGGAGGCAGCTGGAATAGGAGCAGTGTTGGCTTTCAGAAAGGCCATCTCCGACGTGAGGAGATGAATTTTGGTGACCAGGGCGGCCAAAACTGGGAGGATACGTCTCTCACTGTCGGAAAGATCATCGGAAGGGGAGGGAGGAGTGAACAAAGTAGGGGAAGTTGCAGGGTCGAGGGAGAGGGACTCCGCAGCCTCAGCAGCAGAGCGGCAGATGGACTGGTCCTCGTGGGAGGGGGCGAGGACAGGAGTAGGGGCTCGAGAGCCGAATGAGTTGGACCTCAGGCTATTACGAAAGGAGGCGGAGCGTTGAGGGCCAGGGCCAGGGGGGAGGAGAGGGGCCGGTTGGCCTGACATGGCAGGCAGGGCAAGCACTGAAAGCAAAGAGAGAAGAAAAGGTTTTACCCAAGTGGGGTCAAGAGCGACGCTGTGAGAAAAGCCTTCCGGCCAATGAGAGCTGGTCTTGGCATAAAACTTGGTGTGGTTTTTTTAATCACAGTGGTTGTAACAGAGACGGAGCATGGACCATATCTAAGGAAATTTTTTTTTTTTTTTTTTTTTTTTCCTTTATATGTTTATTGATTCTGGCCCAAAAACCTACATGCAGCTCGCGCTATGGCATACAAAAAGCCTTAATTCCAACGCAGTAACAAATGAAATAACAAAACACAAATAACGCAACCAATCCTTCAATATGCGAAAACAAAATCCCCAGCATCGCCAACAATGACTAACGTAAAAAGTAAAGTAACATCAAACCAAAACAACAGCCCAGTCCAAGGAGAATCATAGGTAAAGAAACCAATCATCATAATCGCCACCCACAGCCGACCCCATGGGCATCCAACAACAATAATAGCAAGCAGGTGAAAACAATCTAGAAAAGCAAACCCTCAAGGCCTCAGGAAGAGGAGGCAGGGGAGGAGGACAAGAGCACAGGCGAGGCAGGTGGGGGAGACGCAGGTGGGGAGGCAGAGATCACGGGGGGCATGCTGGGCGGGAAGCCAGTGGCCGTGGCGGAAATGGATTGGGCCAAGTTGATAATAAGGGGGGCCGAAGACCAAACGGGGGCTTCAGGCGCCAGACTGGAGATACCCTGAAGGTGGGATGCTCTTTCCTGGGCCTTAGCCGGGGAGTGAAGGATAGCGTGATCGAAGGTGTCCTCTGTTTCCTCGCAGAAGGGGCACAAAGTAAAGACGTCACGGTTGGACCAAGAGGTGTGGGCAGCCAGGTAGCTGTTCCCGGCCCTCTTCTGATGAAGACAGCCAGCTGAGAATTTGGGCAAACCCATGCAGGCGTGAGGAGCGAAGGAATGAGTGAACTTGTAGGAGGGGGGGGGCGGCAAGGCAGCCCAGGAGGCGAAGGTGGAGGCGACAACATTGGACTTAAGGGAGACATACGGTGGAGCGCCCGCCGGATTGTACGGGCGGGGAAGTAGCAGGTGAGGGGAGGCCAGGGGGAGTCTGTCAGGCAGAAGGTCTTTAACAGAGAAGGCGATGACATCGAGTGGGAGGTGGTGACGGAAAGGAGAGGGGGCAGTGGACCAGAGGCGGGGACGGTAGGAACCGCCCAGAGGGGCCAGAAGGTGATGGTCTGAGGGGGCGCGCCAGGAGTCCCAAGTAGGGACACGCGGATCGAGGCGGGCGGACGCGGGGTTGACATGGGGCGGGGAGCAAAGTAACCTGTGGGCAGCTAGCTTTCTTTTATGCTGCAATGCTAGGGAGATAGGGGGGAGGGAAGCCTCGCGGCAGAGGATGGCGGGGGCGGTAGCCCTGAAGCAGTTGGTGATCCATCAGAGGACCTTGTGCCAGAAGGAGTTAAGTTTACGGAGGATGGTGGCGTTGGGGACAAGGAGATCAGCGCCGTAGTTGAGGACAGGAAAGAGAAGCCCAACAGCGAGTTTCCGACAACACCAGGGAGAAAGACCTTTCCCACCAGGGCTCAGCCGCTTGACCAATGCGAAGGAAGCCCAGGCCTGGGCCAGGCGGTGGTGGAAGTCTGCGGAGGTTTCAAAGGAGGGGGTGAGCCAGTAGCCGAGCCAACGCAGCTCTGCGGTTGGACTGAACAGAAGGGAGTTAATTGAAATCGGGGCATGGCAGACGGGGTTACGGTCCCTGGAAGTGCGCCAATGAATAAGCTCAGTTTTAGGAACCGAGAAGGAGACTCCCAGAGGGGCTGCACGATTGCTGAGGGTGAGGAAGGCGCGCTGCAGGAGCCTGATGTTGGAGCGGTAAGAGGAGGAGCCAACCGCGATGGAAAAATCATCAACATAGGAAATAACTACACCACGGGGGATGTATATGTGAAGGTGAGAGACATAAATAACGAACAAAAGAGGGGAAATTGGGGAGCCTTGGGGGGTTCCCACAGACACGGGTGAAAATATCCCTGGAGCACCTTGGAAAATGAGACGGCACTGGCGGGAGGTGAGAAAAGAGGAGATCCAAGAGACCATATATTTAGGGGTGGAGAACCGGCGGAGCATAGAGCAAAGTTGATTGGAGTTGACGTTGTCAAACCCACCCTTTATGTCGAGGAAAAGGGAGGTGACCTTAAGGCCAGTGGTCTGGAGGAGGCGGACTTCATGTTGGAGGGTTGCCACCGGGTCGGAGCAGCTGAGCCCAGCCAGCGAGCCACATTGGTGGAGGTTGAGGAGGGGGGTAGAGCGGGAGAAGGCAGCCAGACGATACGCCACGATTCTTTCCAAAATCTTCGTGACCGTCTCAAGAAGGACGATGATGCGGAATGAAGCTGGGGTGGAATAATGGGATTTGCCAGGTTTATCGAGGACGATGCCATTAGCCTTCTTTAAGGAGGAGGTGTGGAAGCCATGCAAGAGGAGGGGGGTGAGAAGCGATGGGAGGAGATCCTTGTTCGCCCAATGTATATTTTTCCAGACCCCATACGGGATTGTGTCAGGGCCAGGGGCAGACGAGGAGGAGGAACGGCGGAGGACGAGGGAGGCTACTTCCTGAGTGACGGGGGGGACGTCTGGTAAGGGAGGAAGGAGGACAGAAGGAGGAGGAGGAGGAGGGGGAACGGGATAAAAGTGTGTGATGAGAGCCGAGTTGATTTCTAGGGGGGTGGTGGCATCGGGGAGGGAGGGGAAGTGTTCAGGGGCCCAGCCGTACGCGAACTTCTTGGCATTCCAGATAGAGCGCGAGTCTGCAGCCGAGTGGAACTGGTTCCAATGATTGGCCTTGGCTTTCTTGATAGCCTTAAAGTCGGAGTTGCGAGCCTGGGTCAAATCCCACCGAGAGGCGGAGCCATTGCGGAAGCTACCGGAGGCGTGATGGTGTATGCGCCGGAGGCTTGAAAGGTTGGGAGACCACCAAGGCTTCGAGTAGGAGGAAGGGCGTTTGGAGGGGGTCACTGACATCACCGGGGTGGTAATAGAGGCCGGAATTGAGTCGAACCACGAGGCGAGCGAGGACGAGGTGGGGAAGGAGGGCGCCGCAGGGACGGCAATTGACTGAAGAATTGGGGCAACAGTGGACCAGTCGGTGGCTGTCCAGTTAGGTCTAGGAGGGGGAACCAACTTGGACAATTGCGCCAAGGAAACGGATATGGCGACATGGTCCGAACCTGTGGAGGGAAGAGAGGTATTCCAAGCGTGAAAATAGGGAAGGAGGCTGTGGTTGGCGAAAGCAAGATCCAAGACGTAGGGCCTGGATAGATTATCAAAGGGGAACCTGATGAAAACGCCAGGGCAATTGAGGAGAGAGAATGCGTTGGCGGAGGCCATAGTGAAGTAGGGCTCAGAAATCGACAGCTCTGAGTAGGGGATGGCTCGAAGGGGGTCAGAGAGGTGGTGGTAAAGGTTGAAGTCCCCAAGTGAAAGCTTAGGGAACTGGTGTTGAGGGAAAAGAAGACCAGGAGGCAAAGTGCGGAGTGCCCATCGCGGGTGGCGGTAGAGTATGAATAATACAAGCGGAACAACATCTGAGGGGAGCCAAAGATGCCCTGGGGGGAACGAAAGTTTACACCCAAATAGTCACCTCACCCAAAAAACAAAGGAAGAACTGAAACAATGGAATACAACGGCTCAGAAACATAAACAGCAACCCGTGTCTTGTACTCAGGAGAAGTAGGGGGAAAAAAACATTTAAAAGAGCTCACACCCAATGGGCGGCCCTTAAACAAAGGAACATCTTGCAAAGCAACAACAAGAGTGGAATTCTTCGGAGAGGTAAAAAACGAAAACAAAGTATGAAAAACATAACTGCTACCAAGACAATTATGTTGAATGAAGGAAAGTTCAGAAACCAAGGCACCAGGGGGGGAGTGAGAACGTAGTAAAGCATCTGATAAGGAGGGCACAGGTTGTGCTCTCATTTACAGTTCCATGTCGTTGTCGCGGGTGGAGTCCTCTGCCCAATTGGTAGTTGCGGCGCCAGAGGGGAAAAGCTGTCTTGCGCGCAAGGGAGCGGCCAAGGGTGGGCGGAAACCAGAGGAGGTAGGAGGAGGGCGAGCGGTCAGATGGCCTAGGTGGCGAGCCATGAAGAGGTTATCATCTGCGACCTACTAGGCCGTGTTCAAGGGAAGCTGGGACGAGGAGGGTTGCTGTTGGGGGGTAACGGGGTCTGCCAAGGTGGACCTTTGTTGAGGACCATCAGGGATGACTTGGTCCTTAGGAAGCCGGGCAGCTTCGTTCAGGGCAGTCCTTGTCGGGCAGGAAGGAGAGGTTGCTGGGCGCTCGTCGTTGCAATTGGTGTAGTGTGAAGGAGTTGCGGTACAGCAGTCAGGGTCCACCTTGATATTACCTTTTTTGGGGCACATATCGTTCGCACACCTATGCTCAGCCCTGGAGTGGGGTTTCGCACTGATGGGGCATGTGTGGTGGTCATCCTTGCAAAGTGGTTTTGAGTGTCCGAAACGATAACATTTACGGCATTGAGTATCGCGGGAGGCGGGGTGAGTGAGGTGAACATTCCTCATGTGGTTGAATAACCGAATCTTGGACCCATCCCGATGGAGGTCGGGACCGATATGGTGAAGAGCCTGGAGGAGAACTGAAACAACAACGGAGGTGGTGTTTTTGGATTCACGGAGGGCCTGGTCTCGTTGAAGGAAGCGAGCCAAAAGGATGGAGAGGTCAACAGAGTTGAGAAGGCAATCGTGCAGTTTCGAGAAAAGCTCCGCAGGGTCAGCTGGGAGCATGGAGAGGGGGAGGTTGTGGTTTAGGACATCAGTGAAGAGGGGGGCGGTGCGGAATTCCTGAAATGGGTTCTCTCAAACAGGGAAAGACTGGTTGAGTATTTCGGTAAGGGCAGGAAAGAAGGGGGCGTAAGCTGAGGATGGGGTCCTGGGGTTGGCGGTAAGGGTCACCGCACCGTTGACATTAACCGAAGCGGAGAAGGCGACAGGGAGGGTACAGCCGGCAAACCATAGTACCGAGGCAACGATGTCAGGAAGGGCAGGGGACATGTTCAAGGGGTCGACAAAGGAAGCCGGATGGAGGCGGGGGGCATAGAGAGCCGACGTTGGGTAGTAGATAGTGGGGGGCGGGGCTTGTCCATCTCACTGTCCCTGGAGGCGGATGCAAAAGCAATCTGGGCAGCAGTGGCGCGCTTGCCCGCCTTTTTAGACCAACTCGCAACCTGGGCCCAGCTGTCGGACTTGGGCGGGAGAGCGGAGGGAGCCCTTGTGTAACCTGGAGGGGGGCCAGGAACAAAATGCTGACTGATTGGAGTGGGAAACCGTTCCTTTTTAGGGACCTTAGAGGCTTCACCACCGCTGGGATTGACTGAGGTGAAGAAAATATCGGCCTCGCGGGACTTGTTGTTGTCTCTGGCGCAGGTTTCTGGAGAGCCATACAATTGGCCTGAGACAAGGATCGGGAAGTCGGCTGAGGGGACCACGAGGTTGCCCTGGCGAAAGAGGATGAGGAGGGGTTTCTTCTTAGGTGGAGGGGTGGGAGGAGGGACTGAGCCAGCGTGGGCGTGGGGGAAGGGAGGGGGTCGTGCGGCCACGGAGGTGACCTCGGAGGACAAATCCCGAAGGATGCCAGTGATCAGGGGGTCAGCCTGAGAGGTGGTAGGAACAGGCGTTTGAGAGGCACCTGCTTTCAGGAGGGCCATCGCCGACGTGAGGAGGTGAACTTTGGTGACCAGGGCAGCAAGAACAGGAAGGATGCGTCTTTCGCCGTCAGAAAGATCATCGGAGGAGAAGAGAGGCATAAACACTATGGGAAAGGTTGCTGGATCGAGCAGTATGGACTCTGTCGCCTCAGCAGCCGAGCGGCAGATGGACTGCTCTTCCTGCGAGAGTGCAAGGACCGGAGTAAGGGCCAGAGAGCCGATGGGGTTGGACCTCAGGCTGTTGCGAGAGGAAGTAGTGCGTTGGGGGCCTGGGCCAGGTGGGACGAGAGGGGCAGGTTGGCCTGACATAGTAGGCAGGGCAAACACAGAGAGCAAAGGGAGAAGAGAAAGATTTGCCCGAGCGGGGTAAAGAGCGAGGCTGTGAGAAAAGCCTTCCGGCCAATGAGAGCTGGTCTTGGCAGAAAACTTGGTCTTGTTTTTTCAATTGCTGTGGTTGTAACGGAGACGGAGCATGGACCATATCTAACAATCTTTTTTTTTTTTCTTTTTTTTCTTTTTTTTTTTATATATCATGTGTTTATTGATTCCTGACCAAAAACGTACATGCAGCTCGCGCCATGGCATACAAAAAGCTATAATTCCAACGCAGTAACAAATGAAATAACAAAACTCAAATAACGTAACCAATCCTTCAATATGGGAAAACAAAATCCCCAGCATCGCCAACGATGACTAACATAAAAAGTAAAGAAACCTCTAACCAAAACAACAGCCCAGTCCAAGGAGTGTCATAAGTAAAGAAACCCATCATCATGATCACCACCCATAGCCGACGCCATGGGCATCCAATAACAATAATAGCAAGCAAGTAAAGGCACGCTGGAGAAGTAAACCCTCAAGGCCTCAGGAAGAGGAGGCAGGGGAGGAGGACAAGGGCACCGGCGAGCCAGGTGGAGGCGACGCAGGTGGGGAGGCAGAGATCAAGGAGGTCATGCTGGGCGGGCAGCCAGTGGCCGCGGCGGAAATGTATCGGGCCAAGTCAATAATAAGGGGGGCCGAGGACCAAACAGGGGCATTAGGCGCCAGACTGGAGATACCCCAAAGGTGGGATGCTCTTTCCTAGGCCTTAGCCGGGCAGTGAAGAATAGCGTGATCGAAGGTCTCCTCTGTTTCTACGCAGAAGGGGCACAGGGTGGAGGAGTCACGGTTGTACCAAGAGGTGTGGGCAGCCAGGTAGCTCTTGCCGGCCCTCATCTGATGAAGACGGCCAGCTGAGAATTTAGGCAAACCCATGAAGGCGTGAGGAGCGATGGAAGGTGGGAACTTATAGGAGGGGGGGGGCGGCAAGGCAGCCCAGGAGGCGAAGGTGGACGTGACAACCTTGGATTTAAGGGAGCCATGCGGTGGGGTACCCACCGGATCGTACGGGCGGGGGAGTAGTAGGTGAGGGGAGGTCAGGGGGAGTCTGTCGGGCAGGAGTTCTTTGATAGAGAAGGCAATGGCGTCGAGGGGGAGGTGGCGACGGAAAGGAGAGGGGGCGTTGGACCAGAGGCGGGGACGGTAGGAACCGCCCAGAGGGGCTAGGAGGTGATGGTGCGATGGGGCGCGCCTGGGGTCCCAGGTGGGGACACGTGGATTGAGGTGGGCAGACGCAGGGTTGACATGGGGAGCAGAGCAGAGTAGGTAGTGGGCAGCCAGCTTTCTTTTATGCTGTAGTGCCAGGGAGATTGGGGGGAGGCAGGCCTCGCGGTAGAGGATGGCAGGGCGGTAGCCCTGCAACAGTTAGTGATCCATCGAAGGATCTCGTGCCAGAAGGAGTTAAGTTTGCGGAGGATAGTGGCGTTGGGGATAAGGAGATCAGCGCCGTAGGTGAGGACAGGGAAGAGAAGTCCAACAGCGAACTTTCGACAACACCAGGGAGAAAGACCTTTCCCAGCTGGGCTGAGCTGTTTGACTAGCGCGAAGGAAGCCCAGGCCAGGGCCAGAGGGCGGTGGAAATGTGCGGAGGTTTCCAAGGAGGGGGTGAGCCAGTAGCCTAGCCACCGCACGTCTGCGGTTAGATTGAACAGAAGGGAGTTGATTGAGATCGGGGCGTGATAGACGGGATTACGGTCCCTGGAAGTGCGCCAGTGAATGAGCTCAGTTTTAGGAACCGAGAAGGAGATTCCCGGAGGGGCTGCACGATTGCTGAGGGTGAGGAAGGCGCGCTGCAGGAGCCTGATGTTGGAGCGGTAAGAGGAGGAGACAACCTTGATGGAAAAATCATCGACATAGGAGATAACAACACCACAGGGGATGGAGATGTGAAGGCGGGAAACGTAAATGATGAACAGGAGAGTAGAAATTGGGGAGCCCTGAGGGGTTCCCACAGACAAGGGAGAGAATATCCCTGGAGCGACTTGGAAAACAAGGCGGCACTGGCGCGAGGTGAGAAAAGAGCAGATCCAGGTGACCATGTATTTGGGGGTGGAGAATCGGCGGAGCATAGTGCAGAGTTGGTTGGAGTTGACATTGTCAAACCCACCTTTTACGTCGAGGAAGAGGGAGGAGACCTTATGGCCGGTGGTCTGGTGGAGGCGGACTTCGTGTTGGATGGTCGCCACTGCGTCGTAGCAGCTGAGCCTAGCCAGCGAGCCACACTGGTGTAGGTTGAGGAGGGGGGAAGAGCAGGAGACCGCTGCAAGGCGGTACGCCACGATTCTTTCCAAGAGCTTTGAGACCGTTTCCAAAAGGACGATGATGTGGAACGATGCCGGGGTGGAGTAATCACGCTTGCCAGATGTGTCGAGGACGATACCATTCGCCTTCTTTAAGGAGGAGGGGTGAAAGCCATGCAGGAGGAGGGGGGTGAGGAGCGATGGGAGGAGATCCTTGTTGGCCGGATGGATGTTTTTCCACACCCCATACGGGATTGTAGCGGGGCCAGGGGCAGACGAGGAGGAGGAACGGCGGAGGACGATGGAGACTTCTTCCTGAGAGACAGGGGTGACGTCAGGTAAGGGAGGAAGGAGGACAGAAGGAGGAGGAGGAGGAGGGGGAAGGGGGAAAAAGTGTGTGATGAGAGCAGAGTTGATCTCTAGGGGGGGTGGTGGCATTGGGAAGGGAGGGGAAGCGTTCAGGGGCCCGGCCGTACGCGAACTTTTTGGCATTCCAGATAGAGCGCAAGTCTGCAGACGAGAGGAACTGATCCCAATAAGAGGCCTTGGCTTTCTTGATAGCTTTAAAGTAGAAGTTGCGAGCTTGGGCAAATTCCCAATGAGAGGTAGAGCCATTGCGGAAGCTACGGGAGGTGTGATGGAGGACGCCCCGAAGGCTTGAGAGGTTGGGGGACCAGCAAGTCTTGAGTAGGAGGATGGGCGTTTAGAGGGTGTCATTGATATCACCGGGGTGGTAATAGAGGCCAGACTCGAGTCAAATTACGAGGAGAGAGAGGACGAGGTGGGGAAGGAGGAAGCTGGAGGGACGGCAATGGATTGAAGAATAGGGGCAGCAGAGGACCAGTCGGTAGCGTTCCAGTTGGGTCTAGGGGGGGGGACCGACCTGGACAGTTATCCAAAGGAAACGGAAATAGCGTCGTGGTCGGAACCTGGGGAGAGAAGGGATGCGTTCTAAGCGTGAAAGTAAGGAAAGAGGCTGTGGTTGGCGAAAGCAAGATCCAAGACGGAGGGCCTGGACAGTTTATCAAAGGGGAACCTGGTATACACGCCAGGGCTATTGAGGAGGGAGAATGCGTTGCCGGAGGCGTAGTGAAGTAGGGCTCAGAAATTGCAAGCGCTGAGTGAGGGATGGCCGGTAGGGGGTCAGAGAGGTGGTGGTGAAGATTGAAGTCCCCAAGTGAAAGCATAGGGAACTGATGTTGAGGGAAAAGAAGACCAGGAGGTAAAGTGCGGAGTGTCCCGTCTCGGGTGGCGGTAGAGTTGGAGTTATACAGGCGGAACAACAAATGAGTGGAACCAAGGACCCCATGGGGGGAACGAAAGTTCACATCCATATAGTCACCTCGCCCAAAAAACAAGGGGAGAACAGAAACAACAGAACACAACAGCTCAGAAACATAAACTGCAACTCGTGTCTTGTACTCGGAAGAAGTAGGGGGTAAAAAAACATTTATAGGAGCACGCGCCCAACGGGCGGCCCCCAAACAGAGGAATATCTTGCAAATCAACAACAAGAGGAGAATTCTTCGCAGAGGTAAAAAACGAAAACAAAGTATGAAAAACATAACTGCTACAATGACAATTATGCTGAACGAAGGAAAGCTCAGGAACCAAAGCACCAAGGGGGTTGTGGGAACGTAGTGAAGCATCTGATAACGAGGGCGCAGGTTGTGCTCTCATTTACAGTTCCATGTCATTGTCGTGGGTAGAATCCTCTGCCCAATTGGTGGTTGGGGCACCAGAGGGGAAAAGCTGTCTTGCGGGCAAGGGAGCGGCCAAGGGGGGGCGGGAACCAGAGGAGGTAGGAGGAGGGCAAGCGGTAAGTTGGCCTAGGTGGCAAGCCATGAAGAGGTTGTCATCTTCGACCTGCTGGGCCCTGTTCAGGGGGAGCTGGGACGAGGAGGGTTGCTTTTGTGGAGTGACGGGGTCGGGCGAGGCGGACCTTCGTTGAGGACCATCAGGGATTACTTGGTCCTTAGGAAGCCGGGCAGCTTCTTTCAGGGCGGTCCTTGTCGGGCAGGAAGGAGATGTTGCTGGGTGTTCATCGTTGCAATTGATGCAGAGTGAAGGGGTAGCGGTACAGCAGTCAGGAACCACCTTGAGGTTGCCCTGTTTGGGGCACATATCGTTTGCACAAATATGCTGAGCCCTGGAATGGGGCTTCGCGCAGATGGGGCACGTGTGGTGTTCTTCTTTGCAAAGGGGTTTTGAGTGGCCAAACCGGTAACATTTGCGGCATTGAGTATCGCGCGAGGCAGGGTGAGCGAGGTGAACATTCCACATGCGCTTGCATAGCCGAATGTTGGACCCATCCCTATGGAGGTCGGGTCCCAGAAGGTAAAGATCCTGGGGGAGAACTGAGACCACAATGGAGGTGGTGTTTTTGGATTCGCTTGGGGCCTGGTCCCGTTGGAGGAAGCGGGCCGAGAGGATGGAGAGGTCAACAGAGTTAAGAAGGGAATCGTGCAGTTTGGAGAAAAGCTCCGCAGGGTCGGCTGGGAGCATGGAGAGGGGGAGATTGTGGATTAGGACATCGGTGAAGAGGGGGGCGGTGCGGAACTCCTGAAACGGGTTCTCTCCCACTGGAAAGGACTGGTTGAGTTTTTTGGAAAGGGCAGGGAAGAAGGGGGCGTCAGCTGTGGATGGGGTCCTGGGGTTGGCGGTAAGGGTTACCGCCCCATTGACATTGACGGAGGCGGAGAAGCCGACCGGGAGGGTACAGCCGGCAGACCGTAGCACTGAGGCAACGATGTCAGGAAGGGCTGCGGACATATTCAGGTGGTCGGCGAAGGAAGCCGCATGGAGGCGGGGAGCATAGTACCGAAGTTGGGCAGTAGGCAGTGGGTGGGGGGGCTTGTCCATCTCACTGTCCCTAGAGGCTGATGCAAAAGGAACCTGGGCAGCAGTGGCACGCTTGTCCGCCTTCTTAGACGAACTCGCAACCTGGGCCCAGCTGTCGGACTTGGGCGGGAGAGAGGGGGGAGCAATCGTGTAGCCCGGGGGAGGGCCAGGAACAAAATGCTGACTGATTGGAGTGGGAAACCGTTCTTTTTTGGGAACTTTAGAGGCTTCTCCACCGCTGGGATTGACCGAGGCGAAGAAAATATGGTCCTCACTGGACTCGTTGTTGTCTCAGGCGTAGGTTTCTGGCGAGCCATACCATTGACCTGAGACAAGGATCGGGAAGTCGGCCGAGGGGACTGTGAGGTTGCCTTGGCAAGATAGGATGAGGAGGGGTTTCTTCTTAGGTGGGGGGGGGGGAAGAGGGACTGAGCCACTGGGGGCGCAGGGGACGGGAGGAGGACGTGCGGCTAGGGAGGTGACCTTGGAGGACAAATCCCGGAGGGCAGCTGTGATCGTGCGGTCAGCCTGAGAGACAGCAGGGACAGGAGCTTGTGGAGTGCCGGATTTCAGGAGGGTTATCTCCGACGAGAGGAGGTCCACTTTGTTGACCAAGGCAGCAAGGACCGTGACGATGGGTCTTTCAACGTCTGAAAGATCATCGGAGGAGGAGGGAGGCGTGAACAGCGCGGGAAAAGTTGCGGGATCAAGGTGTAGGGACTCTGCAGCCTCAGCAGCACAGCGGCAGATGGACTGATCTTGCTTAGAGGGGAGAGGACCGGATTAGGGGCACGAGAGCCGATGGGGTTGGACCTCAGGCTGTTGCGAGCGGAAGCAGTGCGTTTGGGGCCTGGGCCCGGGGGGACAGGAGGGGCAGGTTGGCCTGACATAGTAGGCAAGGCATACACTGAGAGCAGAGAGAGAAGAGAAAGTTTTACCCGCGCGGGGTAAAGAGCGAGGCTGTGAGAAAAGCCTTCCGGCCAATGAGAGCTGGTCTTGGCAGAAAGCTTGGTGTGGTTTTTTTAATCACTATAGTTATAACGGAGACGGAGCATAGACCATATCTAAGCAATTTTTTTGTTTTTTTTTCCTTCAGTTTTTCATTTGATTTAAGCGGTACAAAGAAGGAATGTGCAGCTCGCGCTATGAAACCTCAAAAGCCCCCACCTAGGCCAGGCCCTCCCAAGCTGTCAGAAAACCCTCAAGGGGTATAAAAACTAACCCCAGAAAGCCACCACTCCCCAGTCACGAACCAATAAACCGCCACAAGAACGCCCTGAAATCCAAAAGAAACAACCCGACAGTGAACCCCCAAAACCCTACCAGTGAAAAACAACCCCCCAGATCTAACGCTAGCTGCGTCCACGCCCTTGAACCAGCACTAGCCAGAACTAAGGGCCCCGGATATACGGAAAAGGAGGTGCCAGGGGAAGGCAAGAGAGTAGTAGACCAATGCAGGTGGAAGAGGTGTGTGGCAGGTCGAATCAGGGACCCCAGCCCTCTTGGCAAGCAAGATGAGCGGCAGTATGATGCCAGCGGGGTGAGAAAAGAGGCAGTAGGGTGCCAGCCCGTAGCAGTTGTTTAGGGTGCAAGCCAGGTTGAGAAGGAGGGTAGTAGGGTACCAGCCAGAGAATCCCAAGGCCAGGCGGGCCGGCGAATGGAGGGAGGAACCGTATAGAAGAGACGGAACCAAGGTGGAGGAGGAGGGGGGGCAGTAGGGTGCCAGCCAATCCCAAGGGGGAGAGGAGTGGAGGGGTAGACCCAGGCGTGATTCGACTATCGGAAACGTGTTCATGTCCTGCTAGGTGGTTCCCAAGCACCCTCACACATCCAGGATTATTACCGCTTCTCTCATGTAGTCCCTTTATTCTCTGAGAGGAAGCGTCACTAAGTGGGAGGTATACCACCACCAGGATGTGTGAAGGGAAGGGAAGTGGCGAAATCGACCGTGGCCTGTTGGAAAAACCCCTGAGGGGATTCCCAGGTTTCCGCTTACCGCAAACTGTATTCCCAGCCGTCTGAAGAAACAAGAATGGGTATACCTGACCTTGCAAATGTTAAGTGAGGTGCCAAACAAAAGCGGGGAAGTGAGGTAAAACAACATCCTGAGATGCTGAGATGGGGTAGGAGGAGCGGTCTTGAAGGTAGACCTCAAGGGAAAACAGTAAAGATGATACCGTAAGGCAAGGGAGTAATAAAAGTGATGGCCCGCACCCCACATGGGGGAGGGTGCAGAACCCGAAAAGTGGTGATAGTTTCTCTGGTGTTGAGTCGTTCCCGATTAGGAAGTAAATTTCAATGACCGGAGTTGTAACGGAGACGGAGGATGGCCATATCTAACTATTTTCTTTTTTTTTTTAAATCATATGTTTATTGATTCTGGCCCAAAAACGTACATGCAGCTCGTGCTATGGCATACAAAAAGCCTTAATTCCAACCCAGTAACAAATGAAATAACAAAACTTCTAATAACGCAACCAATCCTTCGATATGGGAAAACAAAATCCTTAGCATCGCCAACGATGACTACCATAAAAAGTAAAGTAACCTCAAACCAAAACAACAGCCCAGTCCAAGGAGAGTCATAAGTAAAGAAACCCATCATTGTAATCACCGCCCACAGCCGACGCCATGGGCATCCAATAACAATAATAGCAACCAAGTAAAGGTACGCTGGAAGAGTAAACCCTCAAGGCCTCAGGGAGAGGAGGCAGGGGAGGAGGACGAGGGCACCGGCGAACCAGGTGGAGGCGACATAGGTGGGGAGGCAGAGATCATGGGGGGCATGCTGGGCGGGAAGCCAGTGGCCGTGGCGGAAATATATCGGGCCAAGTCGATAATAAGGGGGGCTGAGGACCAAACAGGGGCATCAGGCGCCAGACTGGAGATACCCCGAAGGTGGGATGCTCTTTCCTGTGCCTTAGCCGGGCAGTGAAGGATAGCGTGATCGAAGGTCTCCTCTGTTTCCTCGCAGAAGGGGCACAGGGTGGAGGCGTCACGGTTGGACCAAGAGGTGTGGGCAGCCAGGTAGCTCTTGCCGGCCCTCATCTGATGAAGACGGCCAGCTGAGAATTTAGGCAAACCCATGAAGGCGTGAGGAGCGAAGGAAGGAGGGAACTCATAGGAGGGGGGGGCCGGCTAGGCCGCCCAGGAGGCGAAGCTGGACGAGACAACCTTGGATTTAAGGGAGCCATACGGTGGGGCACCCGCCGGATCGTACGGGCGGGGGAGTATTAGGTGAGGGGAGGCCAGGGGGAGCCTGTTGGGCAGGAGCTTTTTGATAGTGAAGGCAATGGCGTCGAGGGGGAGGTGGCGTTGGAAGGGAGAGGGGG
>QLOI01001502.1:0-20714 GCA_003313605.1 Tuber umbilicatum
GTCCACATGGTAACCCTTTGATAGAGTTTCCTGACTAGCCTAACCGTAACCCTCCCGGGCTCCAGCATGGGATAAGACTAAGTCTACTGTAAGATCCAGCAGGGTCGTTACAGTATGATGCCAGCAGGGTGTGAAAGGAGGCAGTTGGGTGCCAGCCGGTAGCAGTTGTTTAGGGTGCAAGCCAGGTGGAGGAGGAAGGTAGTAGGGTACCAGCCAGAGGATCACAAGACCAGACAGGCCGGCGAAGGGAGGGAGGAACCATGTAGAAGTGACGGAACCAAGATAGGGGAGGAGGGGGGGCAGTAGGGTGCCAGCCGATCCAATGGGGGAGAGGAGAAGAGGGGTAGACCCAGGGGTGATCCAACTATCGGAAACGTGTTCGTGTCCTACTAGGCAGTTCCCAAGCACCCTCATACATCCAGGTTTATTACCGCTTCTCTCATGTAGTCCCTTTATTCTCCGAGAGGAAGCGTCACTAAGTGGGAGGGATACCATCACCCGGATGTGTGAAGGGAAGAGAAGTGGTGAAATCGACCGTGGCCTGTTGGAAAAACCCCTATGAGGATTCCCTGGTTTCCGTTTACCGCAAACTGTATTCCCAGCCGTCTGAAGGAACAAGAATGGGTTTACCCGACCCTGCCAATGTTAAGCAAGGTGCTAAACAAAAGCCGGAAGTGAGGTAAAACAACATCTTGAGATGTTGAGATGGGGTAGGAGGAGCAGTCTCGAGTGTAGACCTCAAGAGCAGGCAGTAAAAATAATGCCCGAAGGCAAGGAAGTGATAAAAGTGATGGCCAGCACCCCCCAAGGGGGAGGGTGCTGGACCCGAAAAGTGGTGATAGTTTCTCTGGTGTTGAGTCGTTCCCGATTAGGAAGTAAATTTCAATGACCAGAGTTGTAACGGAGACGGAGGATGCCCATAGCCTAGCTGCTGCATGCAACATTGTGTTCCGATTGTTAAAAAAATTAGAATCATCAGTTAAAAAAGAAAAAGAAAAAAGGTCATGTAAATAGATCTTCACACAACCATCTAAGATATTTCCGATCAATAACTTTATGAATATGAAGATTTTTATTCTTTAACAAATATCCTTCCTCTCCTTATAAGCAACATAGTTAATACTATAAGACTTAAGAGTTGAACGCGACTCTTGAGGATAGTATACAATAACTATAAGATAAGGACTCGCCACCTTTTGCGAGTTAGCAAGATAAGACTGATTGACGAGCGATCTTAACATGAGGTTGCGTCTTGAAGCAACACCTGACGGTTCAACATGGATTATACATTCGACGACTACCTCGGATTAGGGGGACTTTCAGAAGCCCTTGGAAGAACTGTTTCTCAGTTAGGAAGGCCACCAAGTCCAGTTACAGAAGAAGATCGATCAGAACACCACTCTTCAACCTCTGAAGACGAAAGCAAAAGAATGGCCGCTATTGGACAACCACCAGGCCCACCATGGCCACCTCCAGATGCACCCACACGACCAGACCAACCAGAACAACCAGACCCAGAATTTTCACCAGAACAATTAAGACAAGTACTGCAAGAACTGAGACCATCTAAACCAAAGGTCAAACAACCCGAAACGTATTCTGAAGAAAGATCACAACTACAAAGTTTGATAGCAGAGCTAACCATATACTTCTGAGTGGTGGGATGGGACATCGGACACGACCACGAGAAAATCGTCTACATTTTGAGCCTACTGAGAAAAAATGCAAGCCCCTTGCTTACTCCTTATACAGAAGGATTAAGAAACCCTGGGTTGCATAGTTGGAACGAATTCCTAAAAGCCATCAAACAACAATTCAGAGAGGTTAACCATAGAGGAGCGGCAAGCACCAAACTATGGGAAATGAAACAAGCCACCCAAACGATGACAGAATACAGGAACGAATTCAGACTGGTCTTAACCGAAGCCTTATTGGACGACACTACAGCAGGGGATTGGCTATTTATGGGAATGTCCTCTCGGCTACAAGAAGAATTCAAACATTACAACAACAACGTGGACAATGCCAGAGAATTAGAAGATTGGGCCACCCGCGAAGAAACAAAATTGACAGCAGTAAACATCTGCAGAAAGAAAGACAAAGTGGTACAAAAACAGAGACGATCCCGAGAAACAACAATGGTACCTTCAAGACGGTCAGAACCACGAACAGTCCAACCAAAGAAGACCCCATAGATTTAGACACCAATCGATGGAGACCAAGAAATTGATTTCAATTCCCTTGGTTATTACCAGCTGAATACGGAAGGCGACGAAATGAAAACGCATGCCTACATTGCAGAGAACAAGGACATTTTATCGCCAACTGCAATATGAAGAGAATTTTGTTGAAGGAGACTACAGCAGAAATCGATAAACCAGAGACTTTAAACAACAAAGTACCCAGCAAGGAGTGGTCTGAGAGACAAAGACATCGGCAAAGCCACAAGACTAGCACACCTATTGACGATTTTGAACAAGGCACAAATCTCTACCAAAAACGACAATGACTCAGATCATATTATGATTACGATTTATTTACTCACGCAAAATGGCACCACAGATTTCAACGCTATGCTGGACTCAGGCGTAAGGGAGGACTTCATCAACAGAGGATTCTGCAAAGACCGACGCATACACCTAAGAAAAATCAGCAAACCAAGAGACAAATAGGTGGTCAACAGAGAAAAAAGCAAAGCTGGACCGGTTACCCATATTGCGAAAGTAACAATGAAAATCGGAGCATACAAAGAAATGATAACATTCCCAGTAGCCAATTTGCGGAAACATGAGGTCATACTGGGAATACCATACCTCCCGAAACACAACCCAAGAATGGACTGGACGAGAGAAAAGATATTCGTCAATAGCGACAGATGCGCTAAAGAATGTCTACTGATCGCAACAATAATGGAAATGATTGACGAAGAGATAGCCCTTTGGAAAAACCAAAAAGCGAACATATCCGAAACGATATCTACGAACAAAGATCTCTAAGTTTGAAGGACAGACCCGGAGGCCAAGATACTGGTCATAGGATTGACAAAAGCTGCAAGACACAACCTGTACAGCACGCATGGTGTGACTATCCCGGCCAAGAGACAGGCCATGATCAAGACAGGAATAGTGTTAGGAATACCCGATGGAACCTATGCAAGGATAGCCCCATGTAGTGGATTAGCCATGCGATATGGCATTACCACAGGCGCGAGGGTGATCGATGCAGATTATGGAGGAGAAATTCAAGTCCAATTAATCAACCTGAAAGGTAAAGACTATAAAGTGAATAAAGGAGACTGAATAGCACAAATGATTATCGAAAGAATTGACAACAGGGCATTTAAGGAAGGGCAAGACCTGGACGAAACAGAAATATATAGCCCAGGATTTGTGAGTACCGGAACACACCCCTTGCCAAACATCCAAGGAAAAAGCGTGGATATCGATTTTATATTAAGAAAGACCTTTGGAAAACTATATCGACTAGGAGAACAAACCAGCATCCTGAAATGGGACCCTGAAGATGATGGACCTATGATAGGAGAAGCCTCTACCCTCAGTATCAGGCTGGCGGTCAAGCAAGAAGCAAAGAAGAAGAAGCTTAGCTTACGACAATTAATCCCCAAAGAATATGATGACTTTCTCAACATGTTCAAGGGAGGCGAACGGACAGATCTTTTTGAACGCGGACCTGAAGACCATCGAATAGAGCTCGCAGAAGGCAAAATAGCACTGTTTATGAAACTCTACCCACTGAGGGATGAAGAGTTAAAAGCGCTAAGGGATTACCTGAATCAGAACCTGGATAGAGGATGGATACAACCCTCATCCTCATCAGCAGGAGCACCTATCTTGTTTGACAAGAAGAAAGATGGGAAACTTCAACTATGTGTGGACTTTAGAGGATCAAACGCGGTATCCAAGAAAGATTATTATCCACTACTCTTGATTGACAAAGCACTCGACCGACTCGAGAAAGCAAAATACTACACAATGTTGCACATTAAAGACATCTATCACAACATCAGGATTGCAAGAGGAGACAAATGGAAAACAGCATTTTGAACTAGATACGGGCTGTCCAAATACCTGGTTATGCCGTTCAGATTAACCAATGCACGGGCAATGTTCCAAAGATAGATCAACTCCGAACTCTGTCTATTTCTGGATATATGCTGTATCGACTATCTGGACAACCTCCTAATATACTATGAAACTATTGAACAACATTACAAAGAAATAAGGAATATCCTTCAAGAACTCCGAAACGCAAAAATCAGACGAAAACCAACAAAATGCGAATTCCACCAACCAGAAACAGAATACCTAGGATTCATTGTGAATCCAGAAGGAGTACAGGTAGACCCAGTCAAGACCTCAGCAATAGACGATTAGAAACCACCAAAAGCAGTAAAAGGAGTACAAAGTTTCTTAGGCTTTTGCAACTTTTATATAAGATTCATTGAAGGATTTAGCAGAATAGCTAAACCATTATTCCATAAAACAAATAAAAATACCCAATGGAAATAGGAAGAAAAGCAACAAATCAGATTCGACAAATTAAGAGAAAGACTCACGACGGCACTAATATTACAACATTTCGGACCAGACCTTCCAATCATGATTGAAACAGATGCTTCCAATTATGTATGCTCCGGCATACTCTCGCAACTAGGTCCCAATGAAATACGGAAACCTGTGGCATTCAGATCCAAGACATTGTCGAATGCCGAATGCAACTACGACATACATGACCAAGAACTATTAGTCATAGTCCAAGCACTCAAAGCATGGAGGAAAGATGCACTCAGAAGCCCAGAAGATATACGAGTGCTAACGGACTACAAGAACCTTGTCGCTTTTACCACTACCAAAGAACTCAATCAATGACAAATGCGGTGGAGTGAGATTCTTGCCCAATAACATCTCATGATTGAATACCGACCTGGCAAACAAGGAAGCTAGCCCGACACCCTCACCAGGAAGGAAGAAGACATACCAACAAAAGAGGACGAACGAATCCAACAACGAAGACAGATCGTACTACCCAGAGAAAAATACTTCAGAGAAGAAGAAGTCGACAGCAGATACAAATCCATGAACAAAATCGTGACAGAAATGCTATCAGATGAATGCTATACCCAAAGGATACAAGTTGAAACAGGAAAAGACCGCGAATCCTTAGAGATCATCAATGCATTGCTAAAAGGCAAGAAAGAAATCAAAAATCTAGCACTTGGCCTATGAGGACGAGATAACGGTTACCTATGGTACGATAACAACCTATGTATTCCAGACAATGAAAAATTACGAACAAAAACAATAAGACGCAATTATGACGTACAACAAGCAGGACATCGTGGAACAGCTAAAATAACGGAGCTCATCACAAGATCTTACTACTGGCCGAATATGAGAAACGACATTAAACGGTATGCCAACAACTGCGAAATATGTCAACGGATAAAAACAACTCATCATGCGCCATCCGGATTACTTAAACCTTTAGAACCTCCTTGAAGACTGTTATGGGTAACCAACTCAGAGCTCAGTAGAGTAAGGTTAAGCGTTTGAGGGTTCAATAACGGAGTAGTGTCAAGAAGGTGTCTTTATTAAGTCGCTGATACACGGATCGCTACAACTACTAAGAGTATGAAATATAGATAATAACTTGTAATATTGACAAGATCTCTTCGCCGTTGCTGTCTGTCTAATAGCTGGGGAGGAACTCTTATATTTATATCCCGTGTGAGTTTCCGCAGCCGGTACATCTAATACCTGTACTAACTAAGTACGTCCACAACAACTACTAGTCTTTCGTCTTATCAATCCTAAGTGTGAACACTCGTAGACACTGAATAATTCCTCACTTCTGGTCATTCGGCTTATTGTACTTCGTCTTCCTAAGGATGTGCGAGACTCCGCTAGTCCAAAGTAAACGATGCCTTCGCCATATGAACGTTGTCTGAGTATGCCGCACAATTTGCAAACATACCAGTTGTTCCTCTGTTACTGAGGTGATCAGTTTCAATATTAGACAACGGTGACCAAACAGAGGCATGACTGCATTATCTTTACCTAAAGTTGGTAGGCTTAGTGCTCCATCGCTTCTTTGATTTGCCTAGCGAGAATGGGCTTGCAGCTAAGTATCCTTAACTTCCGTTTGTTCTTGCCAACCTATGACTATTTGTAGTCGGTCAACGTGAAGCATTATTGTTTTCTGATTCAGTAGGCTTTTCTGCTCATGCAGATATTATTTTTCTCATATACTGGATTCCAGTTGTATGAGTAGTGCACATTACCCCTCTCATATATCCTGCGAATAGCTTCCAGTCGGACGGACAGCGACGACGTATATGGTGTTTCGAAGAAATCTCTAATTTCACGATTTTTGCTTGTAACTAGCAACTTCACACAGTACTGCAGGCGACGTCTGGACTCTACATCGGGGCCAGAGGGGGGTGTTGGAATTGCATATACCTAACAAAGACCTAGGCAATCTATTGCGATAGACTTCATCACTGGACTTCCGGAATCGAAAGGTTATGACGCCATATGGGTCGTTATATATCAACTGACAAAAATGGCAAATTGCCAACCATGCAGAACGGACATGGATATGGATTAATTCTTCCCCCTATTTAAAGACCAAGTCATCAGACTGCATGGACTACCAATGGACATCATATCTGATCGAGGATCACTATTCACATCAGAAATGTGAAAAAATAATCAGACAACAATTAAACATCACGAGACAATTAAGCACTGCACTTCACCAGCAAACCGTTGGACAAACGGAATGAAACAATGCGATATTGGAACAATACCAAAGGGCATATGTGAACTATCAGAAGAATGATTAGATGCAATATCTTGCATCAGCTGAATTCGCATATAACAGCGGAAAACATGAAACTATTAAGATGACACCCCTTGATGCGAACTATGGATATGATCCCGTGTTCGATCCGGCAAAATATGCGATACCAGCAAAAATAATACTAGTGCAAGACTTCAGCCAGCTGCACGACTTATTACAAGAAGAAATCAGTTATGCACAGCAACCGCAAAAAGAGTCAGCCGACCAACAAAGAAAACCAGACTCAAGTCTTACAGTTGGTGATATGGTGTAGTTGCTACCAAGCAACGTACAAACCACAAGACCATCGTGGAAATTGGATTACAAGGAACTAGGACTATAGAGGATTATCTAACGGATAGGACTTCAAGCATAGAAACTCAACCTTCCGCGCTCAATGAACAACACTCATCCTACATTCCACATCAGTCTCCTCAAACCATATTACAATAACTCTTTTCTCTCACAAAAGAAACTTACTCCGCCACCTATTGAAATTGAAAGTGAAAACCAAACCAAACTTGATGAGATATTTCATTCTCGTCTACGATACAACAAGCTCCAATACCGGGCCAAGTGGACCAGTTATCCCCCTGAACACGACTTGGAGTGGTATCCAGCCACTAACTTCAGCAACGTAAAAGATGCCGTCCACCGTTTCCACCGGCAATACCCCCAAAAGCCCAAAGACAGTTAGTTGGGCTGATGGATAGGGCGATTCCAAGGAGTTGGAAGAAAAGGTTATCAACATTCAAAAAGAAAACAAACACACTGAAAATCATTGGAGCTATTGCACCAATGACGATTTTCCAGATCACCTAGACATAAAACAAAGATAGGACCGATTCCCCAAGGAAGAGGACGCTATGAAAGATTCTTCCTCGCAAGAGGAAGGATGGATCGACATCGAGTGGGAGGACAAGACTCCCAATATGCCTACCCAACCACGCCACGAACGCATCAACTGGCGCGATTGCATAAGCAATTGCTGCCCTTACCACAGAAAACAACAGAACGCAGACTAATGGGCTCCAGTGACGAAGCCCACAGCAGAGAGGGGAGGTAAAAACCATTTGGAACACCTTCGGACACGGATTGTGGAATTGGAGGTACAAAACAGAAACCTCCAACAAACCTTGGTCAAAGAACGAAAACAACTATCCAACCACCAAAAACATGTTTTGGGAACTACTGCCCGCGCAGTTAGACTGCGAAAAGAAAATGAAAGGCTAAAAAGAGCACCGGAAAAAGAATGAGTCTGATGGATAGCGAAAGACGCGAAAAGGCTCCATGAGAAGATCACAGCGAACTTTCATGAAGCACGATACGAAAAAGAGAAACCTGAGGAACCGAGTCATCGGACTACAATAGTTTAAGAATACTGTTAAGTGGAGGAATCAAACGCTTGGCCATTTGGGACTATGGCCTAGCGGAGAGGGGAGCTAATGTCACAATTCTGGACTGACTTAGCTATTTCGCACTATGACTTATGTACGAGTCATTGGGTTTCATTCGTTATATGGTTTTAGTTCTACGCATGACCTGTTTAGAGGTCATGGGATGTTTTACATGACTCATGGTTGTGAGTCATATGTTATTGTTACGCGAATGACCTGTTTTGAGTCATATAATGTTATGATTTCACATGAGTCGTGCTAGTGACTCATAGTTATATTGTTATTAAGTATTGACTTGTTTGAGTCATAGGATATTACGCGAGTGTCTGAGTCACAGCTGTGACTCATAATAGTTATTTGATTTGTAAGCAGGTTGTAGGAAGATCTATATAAGGACGGACTTGGGTCATGTGAATAGATCTTCACACAATCATCTAAGTTATTTCACATTTATAACTTTACGAATATAAAGATTTTTACTTTTAAACAAATATCCTTCCTCTTCTTATAAGCGACATAGTTAATACTATAAGACTGGAGAGTTGAACGCGACTCTTGAGAATAGTATACGATAACTATGAGATAAGGAATCGCCGCCTGTTGCGAGTTAGCATGATAATACAGATCAACGGGCGATCTTAACAACCGATACCTGTGGGAAGACCCTGATCCCATGAACTTAGATGGGCGCTACCCTCACCCAATACCCTCCAGACACTTCAACCAAGACTAAACTACTGTGGTCTAGAGTTGTAAACAATCCTTAGAGCTTACAGTCATTTCTGAACAAACAGAAGTTGAATGTTTATCACTTCGCCGGAAGCCTTCCAGACTCTCGGTCTACTTTACGTACCTCCTACTATAGGCTTATCGGTATCAGTAGTATATACAATCTAGAATATCCTTTCGTGTAACCATTCGATCACTCCATATTCTTTTTTATATCCTGCCAACAGCTACCGGTCAAACAGGTGGCGATAATGTATAAGGTAATATGTGAGCACCTCCAATCAAGAAGTTAACCATGGAACCAGCAACTACTACTGTTTTGGCCCTGGACGCAATATGTGAAAATCAGGGCCATAAGGGAGTATTGGACTCACTTTTTCCCCAGTGTATTCCCGAGACTTATTTCTAAGGCTTGTAACTTAACAACAAATTACCCAATTGGGTCCATATTCAAACTTCCTTTAAAATCTTGTACAACAAACAACGTGATAACTTCGTCCAAACCTTCACATAACCTTTCACATGCAAGGTAGCATAACCCAGCTCTAAAGGTATTATAACCTTGTTTTCAGCATATGCACATCAGGGTCATGGATTTTGACTATCTACTGCATAACCTAACAGTGGTCTGACTGAGAGTATTTGGCTTATCCCATAAGATGGTGCTCTCATCTCTATGAAGGATGTCAAAGAATTAAAATTAGTCACTTTGATAAAAGATATGAGACTATTATGGTAATCCTATCATATACATGCATGGGTGCACGAAGGGATTCTACTCAGACAAGAGTTAAGCAGATGTAGCTACAAGGAGATTCTTGCTAAACAATTAAAGAACCAATGGGGCACTAAGCCTAGTGACTCTTATAAGAAGAATGAGGTCATGCCTATGGGTTTGGTCATCATTGATTAATATTGAAACTGATCACTACAATATAAAGAACGACTGGAAGGATTCACAAGAGGGTGCCATAATCCAAGCTAAGCTCATAGGCACTATCATCTGTATCATTCCACTTATAGAGTCTAGGACAACCTCAGGAAGATAGAGTTAATCATTAGCCGCGAAGACCAAGTGGGGAAATCATTCAGGGACCAGGACTATTCGTACTCAGACAGGACAAGATATTAGTCTTGTAGTTGTGAGAAGGTACATGTTCCCTCCTCTGGCCCTCCCACCTGGGCCACTGTCACGAGGAAAGGCAGGAAGAGAAAACCTTCCCACACTCCTAAGCCTACTGCGACAGAGGCGAAACCCGTTGATCATCCCAAGGCTCCAAAGCCCAAGAAGTCTATCACCATGAGAGAGAGACGCCTTGTCATCAAGCGCGATGGCTCCTCCCTCACCTCTACTGTCATCCAGCTCAGAGACAGCATCAACACAGCTCTCTCAGCCACCTATGTTCAGACGGTGTTGCTTGAAGGCTGCAATGTCACTCTCACTACCATGGATAATGTGAAGGCCTCTGCGCTCAACAGCAGGTTCTCTTCCTTCCTCCACGTGATCCCTGGAACCACTACTGTCTATCTGTACACCCCAGCCAGGCACCTCTTGGTCCATGGCATACCCACACAATACCCCCTGGCTACCATCGCCACTGAGCTCACCACATTTAATACTGGGCCAGCCCTCACGCAGCAACCCAGATGGCTCACCTCTCATGACTCCCATGCCGGTAAAGCGGCCTCGACCATAGTCATTTCAATCACCGGCTCAAAGGCACCCAGCTTCGTCAACAAGAGATTCTCTGCCTTCTCCTCCACCTTCAGGTCTGAATGTCGCCTTCGTTTCAACTCCTTCACCCAATGCTCAAACTGCCATCGGTTTGGCCACCACAGTACCAAGTGCTCCAACCCAGCAACCTGCCGCTGGTGCACCATCAGACATTCCACTGAGGATCACTCCTGCCCCACAGCCACCTGTTGCGTTCGCGGTCGCCCTTGCAGTCATCTTACTTTCAGGTGTGTCAATTGTGGAGGACCCCACGACACCCACTCTTCCATCTGCCTTTCCCGCCCCCAGCGTCCTGGTTTGGATCCTGAGGAGGCAGAGGAGGAGGTCAGCATGGTTGGCACTTAACTCAACTGGCGGTTCTTCTAGTTTTGTTTATTTCTTTACTTTTCAGCTAGTGCCTTACTGCGCTATTCTAGGCTTGACATCAGGGCAGGTTTATTGCCCCGCGGTGTTCTTTCATTTCTAGTTAGGGGTTGAGTTCATCCTTTGGGTTGGATTTACTCTCTTAACGTTCATTCCTTTTGTGGCTAACCTGGCTGCTCCTGCTGGTTTGTGACGGAAATTTTCATTACTAGTTTTTGTTAGTCATCGTTTGCGATGCTTGCCGATATGTTTCCGCTAAGGTGATGGATGGTTTTTACGTTTTGAATTTTTGTTGTTTCTTTTGTAATTGTGTTGGAATTAAGGCCTTTTGTATGTCATAGCGCGAGCTGCATGTACGTTTTTGAGCCAGAATCAATAAACATATGATGGAAAAAAAAAAAAAAAAAAAAAAAAAAAAAGTAGTTGTGAGAAGGTACTTAGTTAGATGTAATAGCCACAGAAACCTACATGGAATATAAATTTAAGAGTACCTCCTTGCTATTATAACAAGCAGCAACATTGAAGAGATCTTTTCCATATAACAAGTTGTATTATTACTGGATTATTACTACTATTACTATTACAAATCCTTCCTAACCTGACTCCATTATCGAATATATCCTTGGATATACTCTACCGGGCCTTGATTTATCTGCTAGTAATACTATATTGATAGTCTCTCTGTCACTAAGGCATCAATTGACACAACGGTATCAAATGATTTTGACCCTCCACGCCATAATTCCCTGCTACCACATGTTTTTTAATTTAGGGCCAAAGATACCTACAGAAATGCAAATTGAACTACTTCCAAGATACTTCACATTCACTAAGAACAAGGCCGAAACAGATAATTTTGAACCTTGTACGGAATGTAGTGTTACATTAGCTTGCGTAACTGAACATGTGGTGGTTTCACCCATATACCTGAAACTATGGCAAAGATATAGGAGCCAAAAACAAGCTCCAAAGCAATTTCAAAAAGAATTTCATTGAAAACAAACTTTTAGTAAAGCATTATTAAACTTTAACAACAAAGCTATCCTAACCCCACTAGGTAAGAAAGCCCCACATGGCTGGTAAAGAAAAGAGGCATCAGGAAGAAAATACGACATCATAAATGACGCATTCGTCAGAATATTAAGGACTGAGGAATAAACCCTTCTGCAGTTAAAGTCCTACATGATACCAATGTTAAAGAGGGTTGGGTAACTAAAAGATTCCTACAAAACAGAGAGGTCAACAATTCTAGCTCAAACTCTGAGACATATACAAACATGGCATTGCATCTAGCCGCAGACATTGATCCTATGGCTGAAGACATTCAAGAAGAAGTTGAATAAGTTTCAACAATGACCCCAGAGCCCACATTCATTCCTAGAAGTTACGTCCTAAGCAGAAGCGGAACTCCAGTATGACAACCCCCAACACATGTCTATAAAGAGACGATCTCTGTCCTTAATTAGGGGGTTACTTCAACCAACAGCAGGAGTACAGACAAGCCTTTTCCTAGGATTCCTTGAAAGATACTCTACCCCTCTTCAGGGATCCCAACCAAAACCAAGACGCAAGGCATGACATGTTTTGTTTCAATTAGACTTAGTCATAGGAAGAATCAACCAGACAGCAAGGGAAACACAAGACTGTCAGCATATAGCATTTGACATGTTGTCAAATTCACAGCAATGTTTGATTGGGAACTTGAAGGAAGTAAGGACAAGGGTCACAGAAGGTAAGGAATTAGTAGATAAAGAACTCAACAGCCTTCAAAAAACCCTTTTCGTAGTAACTGAAGCGCTTAGTTCAGCTTGGAATTAGCAGGAGTTTCAAAGAGCAATGGAGTTAGAAGGGGTTCGGCAACAACAAGTATGACAAGCAGAAGTTAGTCAACAGTTGCATACCAACATAGGAACAACTGAGGCTCAATCTCTTGCACAAGATTCGTTGCTGGAACTGAAGGTTAAAACCCTACAAAAACAACGAGATGACTTAATGAACCGAGTAGCAAGACAAATGTTTGCAACAAAGTAGGTGAAAGAACAGATCGCAGAAGACCATCGAGTTTATTGAGAGTTTGAAACTCAACAAGATACTGAGATTCAAGACTTGAAGGTACTGATAGTGAAGTTATCAACTAACGTTGACTAGTAGTAAGCATTGGTTAATAATGGGGATAGAGAACTCTCTGTTACCAGTAGATAACTTGAGACTAGGTAGAGTACATCTAGGGGTTTAGGTATCCAATAACGGAGTAATTTCAGGAAGGCTTCATAATAGTAGCAATAATGATCACATTATAATATAACTTGTTACATTGATAAGATCTCTTCTCAATTGCTGATTTTCTACTAGTTGAGGAAGCACTCTTGTATTTATATCCTGCGCAAGTCCTGCGGCTAGTACATCCAATCCTCCTACTAACTAAGTACCTTCCAACCATCTACTCAACTAATATCTTCCCCTGTCCAACTGTGAACACTCTTAGACCCTGAAATTATTTCCCTGCTTCATCTTTGAACTAAGATTAACTTTGTCTTCCTGAGGGTGTCATAGACTCCACTAGTCGAAAGCTACCAGTGCTCTTGCCATATAAACTTAGTCAGAATTATGCCGCCCCATTGCCAATCCTTCCAGTCATTCCTTTATATTCAAGTGATCACTTCCAATATCAAACAACAGTGACCAACAGATAGACATGACTGTGTTATCGCTACAAGAGTCGGTAGGCTTATTGCTCTATCGCTTCTCTGATTACCTAGAGAGAATCTCCTTGCAGCTACATCTTCTTAACTCTTGTCCAAGTAGAATGCATTCTTGCATTTATGCGGTATTATGATCGGATTGCCTTTATTGCCTTATAAGTTCCTCTTCAACCGACCAATTTGATTCCTTTGACTTCCCTCAAGTAGGTGAGAATCCAGTCTATTAGAGTAAGCCAAATGCTCTCTGTCAGCTTCTATGTTTGGTCATGCAATAAATTGTTAAACCCCTGACCCTTATGTGCATATACCTAATATACCACCGGCATCCATTATTATTAAGACACCTCATCCAAGCAAAGACTACTACAGTCTAGAGTTCTAAACAACTCTTTGAGCTTACAGTACCTCAGAAGCATACAGAGGGCAAAGCTTTACTACTTAGCCGAAGGTCTTCTGACCAATTGGTATATGTTACATACCTCCTACTGTGGGCTTTTAACACACTCCGTGCCCCCTGTTTCCCTCTCACCAGAAATCTTTGCCTCTTAAGGCCGTTCAAAACTCCACAGTTTTATGTATCAAACACCGCGATACATACTATTATGCTTTTCGCTTAGGCTTCACCCTATAAGCAACACCTCATACCCTGTGACTCATAGCCTTCACTATGAGCAGCAGTGCACATGGTCCTGCCTGGGGCCTATCCAGGTCCGGCCACCACACAGCGTCCTGCAGCGACCACTTGGCAACCAATTCTCCCCCGCCTACTCCTCATCATTCACCTTCAGCCAGTTCTTCTAGCCAACACACTCTTCTAGTTCCTGAATTTTATGATGAGACTCGCAACTTACTTCCCTGAGAACAGGCTTCTTGAAGCGACCCCGCCCTCCTCCCCCTCTCACGGACCACAACCTTCACTTTGCTTCCCACCTAGAGCTCACTACCCTCGCCCTCGCCTGAGTCTGTTTCCGTATGGTTGGCAGCATCGGCCTTTGACTCAAGGTAATGGTGGGGCTTCTTCAGACTCCTAGAACAGAGCCAGTAACAGCCTCCCCCCATCTACCCACTCCACAAATCCTGCCCAATGCCCTCTCTGAGCTCCAAGCCATGGTGTAAGACCTGACCCAGACGGTGACAGCCACGGCAGTGGCCACCCAACCAAGACCACCCCCCCAAAATAAGCCAATGCCACCTGAGCTACGACCCCTGGCCGCAGCCACTCGTCAGCCACGGCAACCTGCAGCCACTTCCCGCCCTCCTTACCTCAGCCCTACTGGGTTTGCCTATGACATCCCCAGGTACAACAAGGATCTCTCCAAATTTGAAGGAGAACACACAGTGTATTCATCCCATCACACCTACTCTTGGGAAGCACAACAGTACCGGGAAGGCAAATTCCCCCCTCCATCTGAGTTCCTCTCTGGCCAACCCCAGCAATCCATCCAGAGACCAGCTCCTCCTCCCTCCACCACCTATGCCAAGAGCGCTGCTCAACCTGCTTCCCCCAGGAGATCTCACGGTTACTGTAAAGGCAAAGAACCGGTCCCAGTGGCCCAAGTCGCCGAGTCCACTGCGTCTGCCCCTAGGCCAAACGGGATGATGCCGCTCCCAGCTGCCTCACACCACTACTTTGCCCCCTGGTCACTCCCCCTCCTACATCCCAATGCTCTCGACGTTACTGCCACTACCCCTGACATAATCGCTTCCGTTCTTCGGGCCTGCAACTGTCCCTTCCCATTTTTGTTCACCGCAACTGTCAATGCCTGTAGCGCTTTAACCTCACCGCGTACGATGCCCACACCCCAGTGACAGCCTACTCCCCGTTCTACCTGGCAACAGCACTGTGCCTCAACCAGTCTTTCCCCATTGAAAATAATCGATTCCGTCCTTTTTACCTAGTGCCCAATGAAGTTCAGCGGGCAATCCACCCCCTCCCTATGGTGTACCTGCCCACGGAATCCTCTGAGCTATATGAGGCTCCCTCTACCTCCATTGCCAATGCCATTGGCGTGCCATTCTTTGCAGCCTGATTCCTGCACCCCGACCCAGAGAAAAGAAGAGCTACCATGTCAGTCGTAGTCTCCGTTTCCCTGGCTGATGCCCTTCACTTTGGCAGCTCCATCCATCTCTTTTCCCAGCCCTAGAAAGTAGAGCTAGTCAACCGGTCTAACAAGTTCATGCAATGTCGCCGCTGCTGGAGATTTGGACATGCTACTGTATTCCGCAAGGCCGATTATCCTACCTGCCCCCTCTGTGGCAACTCTCATACCCGCTCAGCTTATCACTGCGCAAATCCAACCTGCCCCAAGGGCGGCCATACAAAGGCCATCCCAGCTTGCTTCCCCTCTTCCCCTCTCTTGAGTCCTAACTGCCACGACGAGCATACTGCGACTGACCATGGATGCGCAGAGCACCCGAGGCCCTGGTCTCCCTGACAAACTCCACCCTCTGGTGATCAGATGAAGGACTCTGAGGATAATGCCCCCTTCCCCCCGCGATATGACACTGCTTCCCCCCCCCTAGCGGTGGCCTCAAGCCCATCCCCTTATTGTTGCACCCGTCCCCAGACCTCAGAATGCCTTCAACACCCAGTCAGCTGAGGGGTTTACCCGTTCTTCCCCTGACCCCCTCTCACAATGGAGAACACCCACCATGACACCCCACCCTTGGGCCCCACCCCCCCCCTTCTTGCCAAACTCTCCATCGTTCAATACAACTACTTGGGTAGCTGGGATGTGTTTCTTTCACTTTTCAACAGCTTCAAGACTCTGCCAATTCCTGCACTCTTTGTTCTCCTGCAAGATCTTCCGATCTTCAGGAACTCACTTCTTTTCTTAGCTTCTTTTAAGCCTTTTTCTCCCCCTTGTTCTGCTAGCAACCCTCCTAGAGTTGCTGTCTATGCCTATTTAGATTTTCTTGCTTGTTTTTCCGTTCTGCACGTGTTTTTCAACTAACTTGACCTTATGGCCGTCGATTTGTTTACTTCATCTGGTTTGTTTAATCCTGCTCATAATAGGTTTAGGATATATAATCTTTTCTCTATGAATGGGGCCAGCTCAGGGCTCTGTACTGTCTCGCCCGCGGCTGCTTTCCCATCCTGCGAATTTCCCATCCTTACTGCAGGAGACTTCAACCTTCACCACCTCATGGCAGACCCACTGTGCCATACGTCCTCTAACAAATTTCCAACTTCAGCCCTGTATTTTGAAAGTGCTACCAACTACAACTCCTCTCTGGTTAATACCTCCTAGATCTATACCCGCTTCCCCTTCAATGTCTCCACCAGGCCTGGGGTCCTTGACTTGGCATTTGTGTATTCCTATCTCCATCCGTTTGTCTCCTCGTGGAGCACCTCACTACCCTCTACTGGCTCAGCCCACCTCCCCATCACCATACATCTCTCAGCAATCCACATGATAGTTCCATCCCCCTCCCCACACTGCGCCATAACTGACTGGCCCACCCTCAAGCCACTTCTCAGGGCTTTTGCTATACCCTCTCCGCCTCCCCACCCTACCGACCTAGCTATCAACAAATGGCTGGACAAGCACCTCACCTCCCTGACGACTCTCCTCCGCTCTCACACCCCCCTCCAGCGCCCATCCATCCACAGCAAGCCATGGTGGTCTCTGGAGCTTACTGCCCTCTGTCAGACCTTCGACAGGTTACAGAGAACATCTCAGTCAAGGCACAATGACCAGTCCCTCCTATAGGCCAAAAAGGCCCATTCTACCTACTTCAAGGCCATCAAGAAGGCCAAGGCTTCCCACTAAAAGTCCTTCTTGACGACGGTCAACTCAAAAACAATCGGGTCCGCCAAGCGTGCCGCGACTGGGTGTGGCCCTGATCCATTTCCCAACATACCTGATGCACTCCCACCACTCTTAACAACACGTTGCTCGGCCACCTCTTTCCCCCCAAGGACCCCACATCCACAGTTTCGTTCCTTTGCTCTAACTCTACTACCCCAGAGCTCATCAGAGAAGAAATTTCCCATGCACTCAGCAAGTCCTCCAATACGTCTGCCCTAGGCCCCGATCAGATACCCTATGGGGTCTGCAAGGCAGTAAACCAAATAAACCCTAACCTTCTCCTGTCCCTCCTATCTCCACTACTCGCTCTCAGATATCACCCTACGGTCCTCAAGCGGGCCAATAGCATAGTTCTAGCCAACCTAGGCAAGCCAGACTACTCCTCTTCCTTCTCATGCAGGATAATCATCCTTCTCGAGACAGTGTCCAAGATCCAGGAATGAATCATGGCAATGAGACCATCCTCACTGGCTCAGGTTACCGACCTCCTCAATCCCAACCAGTGCATCTTCCTGGAAGGACTCAGCACCTTCGATGCTGCTGCCGCTCTCACCCACGACATTCCCTCTTATCAGCGTCCTGGGACTAAGGCCTCTACCCTCTTTCTAGACATCAAGAATAGTTTTGACAACATCTCCGCTCCCAGCCTTACCGCACTCCTCCGCTCCCAGGTCCTTCCCCACCACATGGTCCCTTGCGTTCAATCTTTTCTCCAAAATTGCTAGTGTCAGCTGGTCTTTCTAGGCTCTCCCTGTGTTTTTTCTCCTGTTTCTGTTGGTACCCTTCAGGGCTCCCCTGTTTCTCCCCTTTTATTTATGATTTATGTTTCATGTTTGCATATTTCCATACTTCGCTGGGTTACTTTTTTCATATGTTGATGATTTTTGTGTTACTGTTGCTTCTGGGTCATACAGGAGGAATGTTCAACCTCTTCAGTATGCATTTTCTTTGCTTTCCTGGAAGGCATCAGCAGTCACTTTCTCCTTCTTGGTTCCTAAAACCAAGCTTATCCACTGGTGAACCACCAAGGATCACGACCCCCCCTCCCATGCGGCGATCTACCTCAATGGCTTGCTCTTCCGCCCCTCTGCCAGTGTCCCGTGGTTGGGGTACTGGTTCACTGCCCCGCTCAACACTTCTCTCTATTTCCGCAAAAGGGTCTTCGCTGCTCCGGGAGCCTTTATTGCCATTAGAAGGCTCTTCCCCCAGGGGCTGGCCTTCCACCCTACCTGTGCCACAGGCTCACTCACAGCCTCGTCCTCCCTATCATTACCTATTGGGCTGTTCTCTTCATCCCGACGAGGGCCACACTCGATTCACTCACTGTCTTCTGGAACAAAGTGCCCCAGTGGGTCACCAATTGCTTTCCCTCCACTCCTCCCACCATTCTGCCCTGCAAGGCACGCCTACTGCCCCTCCAGTCATACCTCCCCCATAAGAGAAGGATGGCTGCCATCCGCCCAGCATGCTTCTCTCCCCTGATGAACCTGGCTGCAGCCAGACTCCCACCATCGCTCCCTATTCAGGACTCTACCTCTACTAGAGCCAAAACAAGCCTGCCTCACAGAGGACTCCGCAACAAGTACACCCCACTGAAGTGGGACCAGTTCCATCCTCACCTCTCCCCAAGGTGCCACCTACTCATCGACCCCCTATGCCACTCCATATTTGACCTCGTTTAGAGCAGCAGCCTCCTGCCCCTGGCGGCCCCCCACCTTCTTCCTGGCCATATTCCTAACCCGGAATCTCCCCCAACGTCCTACATGGCCGTCAAGCCCTCTGCAAATTCTCTTCTCCTCCTCGATTAGGTACATCAATGCCCCCCCCCACCTCTCCTTCAAGTACCGGCCGTCCCTGACTCCTCATGCATTCATGGGGCTCAATAAGTTCATGGCTAGACGTTTGCACCAGGTGAGGACAGGAAAAGGTTACCTGGCTGCCCACCCTGCTTAGGACTGTACTGGTTCCTCACTCATATGTCCCTACTGCGAGGAGGCCGATGAGGACTTCGAGCACGCTACCCTCCTTTGTGCAGCCAAATCAATGTCCAGATGGGCCCATCTCCCTGGGCTCTGCGACCTTCAAGTTGGCGGCGACTCCCCACTCTGGGCTTCCAAAACACTGCTTCCGGGCCTCGCCCAATACATCAACACTTCTGGCACAGGGTTCCCCTACTCCATGCCAGCCCACTCCACGCTGGTGCCTTCCCCTGTTTCCACCTCTACCAACAGCTTTTTTGCTGCCGACTGACGCCCCTCCTGGATATTTTTCCTTACGTCAATGTGATGATCTTGATGAATTTTCTTGATTGTTGTTATTTTCTTTTCTAGCTTGATTACTTACCGTTTGAGGTACGCGGCCGGCTGGCCACTTTTTGAAGACTGGTGCTGTTGGTTTCCTTTGTCAGTTTGTTCAAGATTAAGGTTTTGTTTTTGCCATAGCTAGCTCTTTTTTTTCTCTTTTTTTTTTTTTTTTTCCATCATGAGTTTATTGATTCTGGCCCAAAAACGTACATGCAGCTCGCGCTATGGCATACAAAAAGCCTTAATTTCAACACAGTAACAAATGAAATAACAAAAACCTCAAATAACTCACCCAATCCTTCAAAGCGGGAAAACAAAATCCCTAGCATCGCCAACGATGACTAACGTACAAAGTAAAGTAACCTCAAACCAAAACAACAGACCAGTCCAAGGAGAGTCATAAGTAAAGAAACCCATCATCAAAATCACCACCCGTAGCCGACGCCATGGGCATCCAACAACAACAATAGCAAGCAAGTAAAGACAAGCCGGAGAAGTAAATCCTCAAGGCCTCAGGAAGAGGAGGCAGGGGAGGGAGACAAGGGGACCGGCGAGCCAGGCAAGGGCGACGCAGGTGGGGAAACAAATGACTAGGGAGGCATGCTGGGCGGGAACCCAGTGGCTGTGGCGGAAATGTATCGGGCTAAATTAATAATAAGGGGGGCCGAGGACCAAACGGCGGCGTCAGGCGCTAGGCTCGAGATACCCTGAAGGTGGGAAGCTCTATCCTGGGCCTTAGCCGGGCAGTGAAGGATGGCGTGGTCAAAGGTCTCGTCTGTTTCCTCGCAGAAGGGGCACAGGGTAGAGGCATC